>JAQFVV010000426.1:0-57500 GCA_028023455.1 Epiperipatus broadwayi | reverse complement strand
ACAGTAAAAAAATTTAGATGAGAAATGTTATGTTGCAGAACTGCAATAGCTTTTTTTTAAAGAGTGAGAAGTTGCTAAGAAAGAGAAAGAAGGTATTAAAAAGATAGTATGAATATATATGATGAAGATAACAAATACATGTTTATATTAAAACAACAATTCTACTAAATGTAAGTGAAACAAGTCTCTCAATAGTAAAAGAACAATTGTAAAATCAGTTCATGAAACAAAGTTTGGCAATGATCAAGGAAATGATAAAAGTTCAGTTGAATTGGTAAATATTATTGAAGGGGGGGGGGGTGCATGATTCAAGAAAAATGCAAAAATTGTAATCTTACTTTTGCCATTATCATAAAATGTGGAAATTTAAATTAATTTTACTTTTATATGCTGTCAGGAATTGTTGAGAATCTTAAATATAATTTCTATTAGTTGGACATGTTTTGATATAAGTTTACTTGTATTTAGGAAAAAACGTGGAGGGAGGGAGTATGTAAATAAATTTATGAACACAAAAGTTCATGGATAATATTTATTTTGCTGACATAAAATTAATCTTTATTGAATATTTTAAACATAAACCCATAGCAGTGAGTTGATTGTTAGGAATATGTGTATGAAAATTACAATAACCTTATTTCAGAATAAATACATAGAGAAATGTAAAACAGTAGTGTAATCTTCTCTTATATTGTTTAATATTTATTTAAATAAATTTTTATAGAAATATTTTTATAAACATGGAGATACCATTGGTTAAAAGGAGTGTTTAATGTATTAGATTTTTTATTATGTCAGTATTTGCAGGCAATCATGTATGGTGAAGTGGATTAATGGAATTTTTGTAAGCTTGAGATAGAAATAAGTGCAACTAAAACTAAAAGAGTGTGTATAGATGGAAAAATAACAGCTTAATAATAATAGTTAGTTACAAAATTGTATACTGAGTAGGTTTTTGTATAATTAAGAATATAATTTGCTGTTGTTGAAATTATTCGTGTGAGAATTACAATAGAGCATTTTTAAAAAAATCTTTACAAATTTCTGTTGCATTTTGAAATTAGATTGAAGAGATTTCTAAAGTATTTTATTTATAACATTATTTTATAAATAATATAGACTTATATAATTAAAACAATAGAGAAGAAGAGATAAAAATGTGGACTCAGTGAAACATGTGAAAAATAAATTGAGGAGATAACTTTAAAAACATAAGAGATGTGGAGGGAAAATGAAGTAAGATTATTTTCTCAAGCAATTAAGAAGGGCAGAAAGAAGTGAATGAATTTTTATTTAGAAGGAGAATAATTATGAAATATATATTGGAGAATAAGAGAAAGAAGAATGAAAAAGTTGATAGATAGAAAATAGTCATGAAGTTTTGAAGAATAAAGCAAATGTTAGATCATCTGGAAAAGATGAATCAATTGAGATAAAATTTTTTTAATAGATGATTGGGGAAAAAATTGTAAAAAATTATTTTTTTTATACATGTTTATATGTATATAAAAGAAGATATTTAAAATATTTACTTATATTTTGGTATTCTTGCTTAATATAACAATCTGAAGCCAACGATGCAGGTTGAGAATAATAATTTCAGTCAGTTGTTTAAACTGATATTCTTTCTTTTTCTTACTTAGCTTTTAAATCTGGATTAAATGCTGTAGAAACAATATTATAATTCTATAATTCCTCAAGCTTATTTATTAAAAAAGCAATGGTTATAATACCAACAATATTATTATTATTATTATTATTATTATTATTATTATTATTATTATTATTATTATTATTATTATTATTATTATTATTATTATTATTATTATTATTATTATTATTATTATTATTATTATTATTATTATTATTATTATTATTATTATTATTATTATTATTATTATTATTATTATTATTATTATTATTATTATTAAATGCTATGATAATACCAATTCCTAACAATGATATGCATGACATTTGTCTGGAATGACTTGCTTGGTGTTTCAAACTTCTTAATTAAAGGAAGATTCATTAGAGCCCATCTGTCTCACTGCAAGTCATTCTTTTTCTTTTTAAAAACTGTGATAATTTTCTATGCTCCTGTTGAAATATGTAGTTTAGCACAATTGAAGTCTATCGATCTTTAGAGCTAGAGGTTGCTTAAATATCTCAACTAATCATGTGATTAATTGACTTGCAAGTTTAATTGCAGTGGTGGAATGATAGATTTGAGAGTTGAATATTTTTAGATTGAACCTCAACCTGTCAACATTAGTGTTGGACATAGCATGATTGCCTAAGCAACAAATAATTTTATTATTATTGTATTTCTTTAAAATAGAAATAATCCTAAGTTTAAAATAATTTATTTTCAATCGTATGAAATAAATCTGATTTTTTAAAAATATTTTTCATTATAATTGAAATGATACATTAATGTTTCATGTTGTATATTTAAAATGTCATTTCTTCTTTAATAGTAAAAATAAATCGACTCCAATGCTTTTTAAAGCATCTGTCGCATGTTGATAAAATACTTTTCAATCATGAAATGTGCTTTTTTGTTTTTTACTTATTTTTTGTCTTTCTATTTCATTTTGAAGAATTAAATACAAATATCATGCAAGCTTTGTTAATTTAATCAATAATTAATATTCGCTACAATTTTGTAGAAGGTTTGTCGCCATTTAGCATGATAAGTTCTACGCTTTGCCAAAGGTATGAGTTAAGACAGTAAAATACTTTGACTATTTTTAAAATTAACTCATTATTCCTTAATTCAATTTTGTCATTTTATTCTGAAAAGTTGATAGTCTGTTTCGGAGTTTTTTATTTTGAAATCCAAATTTTTTCTATCTTATTTTAAAGTTATTAATAGTATAATATTGATATATCTTTTCTAAGCCTCGAATGACACCATGTCCAAACTGTTGTCTGTATCGCAAAAGTTAATATTTTTTGCATTAGAAATAATTGCTTTTTTTTTTTTAAATAAAAGGTTTTTTTCTTCTAAAAGTTTACTCGAAGACAATTATCTGACATAAAAAAATTACTCTTCACATATAAAGTATGATAAACAGAGTAGCTAAAATTCAAAAAACATTAATCACAAAAACTATTTGCCAAGCGCTTTCGGTACCGTTTAACACGTCGCCGTGATTCTGATACACAGTACCGAAAGCACTTGGCAAATAGTTTTTTATGATTAATGTTTTTTTTTTAATTTTAGCTACTCTCATTATCACATTTTATACATGAAGAATAATTTTCATTATCTGACAGAGTTTTTGTATTATTTACTTATCTGACATACACAATTTTAAATATTTTGTTTTGTAAAAATTGTATTCTTTCCATATTTCATTCTAAATGAAGAAATTATATATGCTATTAAATCTATGAAGAAGGAAAAGGCTGCATAATGGAATTATAATCGGTATCTTTAAAAGAAACAGGTGAAGAGGTAGAAAAATTGTTGGTAAAGTTATTTACCAAATGTCTAAATGATAAAGATATATCAGATGAATGGACGAATGCAATAGAAATATTTAAAAAGATAACAAACATGTTACAAATTACAGATAAATTAGCCTTTTATTATTTCTATACATAATTTTACCAAGATAATTATAGCTCATCAACAGTGAACTTTGGATTTTTAATAAACTATAAAAACAAGCTGGATTTAAAGGTGGTTTTAGGACAGTGGATCACATCCAAAAATATTGAGAGAAGTCAAGCATTGGTGGTGAAGTGGTCAGCACAGCTGCCTTACAGGCAGTTGTCCCAGGTTTGCGGGTTCACTTCCCGATCAATGCTTTGACACATGAAAAAAAATATTGAAAGCAGTTATAGAAAGGACCAGCAAATATGAGTTGCCATTATGTTTGAGACTTTTAAATTATGAAAGGGCATTTAATTCTATAAGCATTTCTATAATGATTAAATCATTGAATCATCAAGAGACAAACTTAGGATGTTATCATATTCTGAAGAATATTTACCAAAATGTGACACCAATGATTAGATTATATAGTGATACTAAAAAGATTAACATTGAGTAGGGCATATGTTAGAGTTACCTCCAAAACATTTTACAGCAGTTTTACAAAAGGTGTTTATGGATTAAAGTGAATATTTAAAAGAATAAAAGTAAATGACGCTTATTTAAGTTATTTAGATTTGAGGATGATATGGCTGTTTTTATAAATAGTGCTTCAGAGTTATCTGATTAAAGTAAAAAAGTAGGACTAAGATAAGTGTTATAAAGACTAAAATATTGTTTATTAAATTTTCTCTGAATAAAAAAATAAAGATTAACAATTGTGAATTAAAATAAATTAACAGCTACAAATATATTGGTCATATTATTAATAGATTAAATTAATCATAGAAGTAAATTTGGATGGAGTTCTTATAATAAAAATAACTAAATATTAATAAAAAATAAGCCTATGTATTTGAAAAAACATTTTTAATAGATGGGTTTTACAAGTACTTATTTATGGATCTGACACTGGGACCCTTAACAAAAGAACAATGCACATTTTTCAGACTACTCAACAAAATATGATGAAATGTATTTTAGGAGTAACAAGAAGTGATCAAAATGACATGTGAGTGAGAGTATCGAGAGGTATTATTGATATCATTGAAAAAAGGAAAGAGGCTGAAATAGAAATGAACTGAACTTATTACCAGTAGAGATTCAATACATATAAATATTACACAGCATAAAAATTTTTAAAATAAAAAATAAATACTAATTTTCCAAGCAATTTTGATATTGTATACCAGATTCATGGTAACTAATTTAAACTGAACAATTAATATTCCAGTACACGCATAATGGCACACTCATATTACATTGATTAATGTCATCATCAGATATAGCAATAAACCAAGCTTCTTTTACCTTCCTCTTCCTATCATTAAGCTCATTGCAAGTAGCACTAATCATCTGAGGAAAACATTCATGCCCACAATGAGAAAATTAGTGGGCATGAATGTTTTCCTCAAATGATTAGTGCTATTTGCAAAGAGCTTAATGATAGGAAGAGGAAGGTAAAAGAAGCTTGGTTTATTGCTATATCTAGTGACATCATTAATCAATGTATTATGAGCATGCCATTTTGCATGCACTGGAATATTAACTGTTCAGTTTAAATTAGTTACCATGAATCTGGTATATAGTACTGAAAATGCTTGATGAATTACTATATTTATTATTTAAAAAATATTTACTCTGTGTAATATTTATAGATGTATTGGATATTTATATTTGGAAAAAGGTTGGATATTTATGTATTTACTACCAGAAGAGATTATATTTAAAAAATATAATAAAAATTAAGAAAAATTAATCCATAAAGTATGTAAGTAAATGTGAGGAATTTTTATACAAAACTTGTCATAATTTTAGCCATATAATGCAGACACCATTAATGAAGACTTAAATAAACAGAATTTTTTGTAGATCTTTTTTAAATATAAAATGGTGACTAACAACTTTATCAATGATCTTATTTCTGTGAACATTATACATAGATTATTGTATTTTAAATCCTACTTACATCCTTGATTCATAAATAATTTACTAAGAGATATATTCATTAAAGTTTTTTTTACATTATCACATTTTATAAATGTTTTTTTTTTTTTGCTTAATCCATGTTTTATTAAAATTTAAACTATTTAATCACCTTGCATTACAACTGTATTTAATTGAAAAGTATTATCGATCTACCGATTAATAATACATTTCTCTCCATCCCCTTTTACTATGATTAGCCATTTAAAAATCTCACTCTTTAGATTAAACCGCAGCATTGCAAACTTTTAATATTATCTTTTTAAAAAATTCAATTAAACTTTCAAATATTATTTAATCTTTAAAAAAATATTAGATATTTTTTAGAGCTTAGTTGAAGATTTTACAAATCTATACAGTTAAATTTTATTTTCACGGTAGAAATATATTTCCCCGAATTTATGATTTATTCTTCTAAAATTTCTGTTGTAATTAGTTTTTTATTTATTTATCATTTTATCTCTTCCCCATTATCCTGCTTTTGTTTATATCATTTTTACAAATATATATATATGAGGATCCTTAAATTAAAAATGACGGTTATGAGCTAAAGTCAACTAGAAAAAAGCCACGGTAAATAATTGTGTATTACTGGCAGCCCATTTATGAAAATGCAGGACCTTTAAAAAATGGTGGAAAATAAGTCTGTCTGACACAATTTGACAGTACCGCTGTGATGAATGTTTTATAAAGCAATATAAAAAAACATAAAATCGGTTATGATATTGGTAAATCAGGGTTGTATTTGTAATAATAAAAATAAGTATTTAATTTTAACTTTTTTCTAATAATAATAATAAAAAGAATATGTAACTTTTCTTGACATGAATTCTTCCGAATCAAAGCAAAAAGTCAGCGCAGCCGCCTTGCAAGCAAGCAGTTGTTTGCAGACGGCTGTTGCGGGTTTGCCTCCCGGCAGATGCTATGACATATGGAAAAAAAAGGTATCTCCTATAGCAAAAGCATTGTAAATATAAAGATTGCTATAAATGTTCTTAATAAAACCTTTCTTCCAAAAAAAAAATTGAACATGTAGACAACTGCAAGATTTTTTTTGGAAAAGCAGATTAATAAATAAAAGAAGATATCTAATGGATTAATTTGTGACATATTTTTACCATCTTCTCTTGAAATTCTTTTACGTATAAATAAAAGGTTAATATTATTAAAAATTATTTGCACAGTAGCACTTCTGTTCATTTTGTCAATGCTTATATCCCAATATTAGATTCAGAAAATTTATAAAAATAATGTTTTTATCTTTTGTTGAATAGTATTATGGCAGCAATATCATTAAGACATTTTTTAAAGATATTACACGTACATTGAAAGAACAGTAACTACAGAATTAAAAAGCACTGTGATTTTACAGAATCAAGAAATTCCATGAACATGATTTTGTTACCATAAAATTTACATTAAAAAGAAAGCCTTAGGTTTTATTTACTGCTTTTAGTGATTCAGTCAATATCTATAGAAATTTATTCATATTAAATAGCTTCTGAATCATGAATGAGAGGTACATTATTAGTAGTAGTAAAAATTGGAGCCATTTATAATGAAATCTGAAACTAAATAGGATGTAAACTAGCACTAACTTTTATGAGAGCCTTTGAATGGTTCATTGAAGAAGATAAATTTGGTAGTGTAGTTTTTAATATGACATGATTAAAACTAGTTTCATTTTCTTGAATTCTAGACTTACAGTTGTTGCCAATTTTACCCTGACACCTCTCTGAGGAGTGCCAAAGCATGAAACCATGGTAGGGGTTTGGGGAGGGGTTTCTGACAGAAATATTTTAAGTGCTGGCTCTGGCTAAGCATTTATCATAAAGCTTGTAGAGGAACTGGCAATCCTCACTGTTTATAACTTACAAGCTTAAGATATGGTCATGTGATATATGAATTGGATCTATGACTTTTATTTACAGAATGTTTTTAAAATTTTGAATACACTCTAATAAGATTTTAATTTAGTAAACCATATTTGAAAAATTTATATAGTTTATTAATCAGTTATTTCCCAGCAATTTTTAATCTGAGATGGTTATAGATTTAATTATTTTGATACTACATTGAAGAAGTTTAAAAATAAAGTATTTCATCAAATCAATAAAAATAATGCAACTGACTTAGTTGTGTATAGAAATTGAAAATACACCTGCTATCAATATTTAAATATGCTGAATAAGATTTTAAAGATATAATAATAGAGTTATAAGAATAATCAATATATTCTTCCATTTTCTGGATGGAATGATAATGAATCTATTATTGTAAGAGCACATATTCAATGAAGAGGTAAAGTGGCTAACAGGTTTCTCTGAGCATAGTTGCTGAGAGATTCCTGACTTCGTTTAAGGAGAAGTCACAGTACATCACATCACATGCCCCCAGACATAAATAAATATAGCCATTCCAATAAACTATAAGAAAATGAAAGACAAAAATACCTCTAGAAATGAATTTTGCAATGACTATATAAACCAATCTGTGAACTACAAATATATTCTTACATAAACATGCTGATCTTTTTTTCTGTTTATATAATATTTTGTGATGTTATCTTTTAATTTCTTCAATATCTTCAGCCAAAAACTTTTTTTCTGAAATATTTTAACATCATGGCTAATTATAGTTCTCCAATGTATTGGCATATGAAATAAATAAACAATAAAATATTTATTAAGAACAATGACAGAAGCAGATCCCACTTATGTTATAAAAATTATCTGAAAGTTACTTTATAGATATTCAGAATTGATTGCTTTTATTGGAAAAATGCAATTGTCAATAGAATACAGTGAAGAGCTACAATTATAAGATATTGAGACTTAAAAATAAAATTAACTGACATAGTCAAAGTTAAGACAGAGCATTATAAGATAATAAATAAACATAATAAAGAAACAGCATGTAATAAACATAATTATATTTGTGATTTATTGATTTCAACTTATCTTTAAATTTTTATTATTATTATTATTATTTTGAAGTTACAATTGCCAATTCCATTTATAAATGGATTCAAATAAATTGATACTGTCTTATTAATTCTAGATCTGGAATGGAGATGTCACTATGGACATTTAATATATACTTGGAATACTTTTGGGTTTTACAATTTCATGCAAAACATCAAATGGTTAAACATTTTTAAATAGAATAAATAAAATCCAATATATGTAAAAGATTATAGCTTGGCTTAATTGGCAAAGAAAAATTTTGAAATCAGTATTTTAAGTCTTGCATTGATAATTTACAGTTTACAAATTGGTAATTATATAATACCTAACATTTTGTTTTACACTAGGCTTTGCAGAGGGCACTTCAATCTTTTTACTCATAAGAAAGAGAGGATGTAGATTTTTTATTGGGGGATATAAAGTTAAGTGTGGTGGATAGATATAGGTATTTGAGAATCATCTTATGTAATCAGGAAAATTGTTTGGATGAATGGTAGAAAAAATTGGTAAATGAAGCAAAGAAAAGAAAGGGTTTGGTAAAGAAACTAACAGTATTTTCATATAATAAATATGATGTTGCTAGAATTGTATGGAAGGGAGTTGCAGTAGCAGGGTTAACATATGGTAATGATGCATTATGTGTTAGTAAAAGGATTTTAGATTATTTAGAGAAAGTACAAAGAGAAGTAGAAAGACATGCATTAGATGCAGAGGTGTGGACAGCAAAGGAGGCAATTCAATGAGAAATGGGATGGTCAAGTTTCTATATGAGAGATGCAAAAAGTAAAATAAAAATGTTTGGTAGGTTGCAGTTTATGGATAATAAAAGAATAGCCAAAATAGTGTTAAATTGGGTTATGAGTAAAGGGCAGGTAACAATATGGGTGAGAAAGGTAATGCAGTATGCAAAAGATTTGGATAAAGAATTTATATTGGTATACTTATATAAAAGATGGGATGATTGTGTTAGGAGGATTGTTGAGTGTTATAGTGGTAAGGAATGGGATAAAAGAATAGAAGCATTAATAAAAAATAGGGAGTTGGAGAGATGGAGAAGTAGTATGGAAGGTAAGAAGAGTTTAAATATATATAGAAGTAAATGGAATATTAGAAGTGAGTTAATTTATGATAATAGTAAGGAAAGTAGTTTATTGTTTAAGGCTCGAACGGGATCTTTAGCAACAAGAGAATATACATGTAAATGGAAAAGTATGAGTGATTTAGCATGCAAATTATGTAAGGAAGGTATAAAAAATATTAGGCATCTATTGATTGAATGTAAATGCTTGAAAGCAGAAAGGATACAGATAATGAAGTTATGGGAGAATAGGTATGAACAAAGTGACTATACAGAAAGTGAGTTATTAGCTTTAATGCTGGGTTTGCAAAAAGATAAGGGCGATTTAGATTTAAAAGCCATAGAGTTGACAAAGATCATGTTGTGGAAATGGGATGGGGCAGAATATGGAAAGACTTAGAGTGGGGAATGGAAAATAAAGTGGCTAACAGGTTTATCTGGGCATAGTTGCCGAGATATTCTTGACTTCATTTAAGGAGAAGCCAAATACGTCACATCACATATCATAAATAATTATTTGAATATTTATGATTGAAGGCAAATCCCAAAAATCATTCCAGTCTTTCTATTTTAATTTTTACATTTTTCATTCTATTTCACTATATAGTCCTACATTAGCTCTGCTTTTAAGATCATTTACTAATTCTTTTTTTTGTTTAGTTCTTATAGTCTTTTTAATATTTCTCTATGCTTCAGAATATTTTCATCAACTATTTTTAATATCTAAGACATATGTAAAATATTATCTAATGCAATTTGAGAATTGATTTTGGCTTTTGAGATGATAAATATATTTAATCACTGCAGCTAACAGTTTGCTATTTTTGCCAACTTCTTTATTTATAGATACATTTACTCATTTAATGTATGGATTTCCCTGACAGTTTAACTATTAACAAAATAGCACAAGGGAATCTGCAGAATTTCTAAGTGGAGATAGAATTTAATTCTTTTAAATCTGCCACTGTAACCATAGATTCACAATCATTAATTATGTCCTTCATAGTTTGTGTTTTCTCATATTTCCTTTTATGTAGCAGATGAACACAATGATCTTGAACTGCCAGAATCTTGGTGGAATTTTATAGCAGCTAGGAATATCAAATTCAACTGGCTTTATCACTAAATCTGGAAAAAGAAATTTGTTTGGGATATTATAAGAATTCCATATTTACACCATAATTCTGTGACAGTAAATTCTTGGTTGAACATTCAAAAGAGGATCTAGGTTTGAGATATATCTTAAGTGATGAAATTATATCTTGATTTATTGGCCAGTCTGACCTGTTTTAAAAACTTTATATATTTTTTTCAAGAAGTATAATAACTACTCTTTTTTACTGCATTGCCAAATGCATACCATATAATACCAAATCATCCATTCACTTTACTACTGTAACACAATGCTTTATTTACCACCCTCTTTTATAGTTTCCAGTTTCAATGCAGTAGTAAAGTGCATGAATGATTTAGTATTATATGGTATGCTTTATATATTTTCTGTGAAGCAATTTTTTTTCTAATATCTGTCAGAGGAATATGTAAAAAAAAATAGGAAGCAAAGGAATAGACTTGAGTATACCAGTAATATTTCTCATGATAATACTAGGAAATTCTGAAATTTAAAGCTATATTATAATCTTGAGTAAACTGATGTAATAAGATATAAAATAATGTAAGTCTAAACATTATTGTAAAATAGTAACATGTCTTATATTATTCAGTTTTTATTTTAATCCAAATTCATATCTCATATTTGATATCATTTTTTCTTTCTTTTTTTCTGTAATCCAAATTTCTGTTTTAAGTAAATTAAGTTCTAGGAAAATATTTCCCAAATCATTTTCTTTTTTTCTAAATTTTAATGTTTTGCAAAAAATCTCATTCTTTTATATATATTTAAAATTAGGCTGTGCACAAATGTAATTTTTTCTATTTTTATAATTATTTGGTCTACTTCCCAAATATTTCAAATACTAATGTGTTAACATCACTGTTTGTTTTTATAACTTTAACTTGATTATCATCAATAGTTATCTTCCAAGAAAAATAGGGTTCGCACAATCCACTGTCTTTTATAAGGCTTTCTATTTGTTACTTTCAAAAGTATTTCCTTTACCTAGATTATCAACTCCCTTTCTCCTATGTTTTTTACTGTCTACTAACAATTTCAACATATACTTCGTAATTCTTCTGCCTATAATTATATGCACTTTTCAATTTCTCTTCAACTTTATAATATTCCTTCATAAATATTCTCTTCAATATTCCTACATTGCAAATTCTAGCTTATCAATATATCTTTTTTATTTTCCTTTTAAATCCTCCAATTTTTTCTTAGTTCCCCCCCCCCCATTGTCCAAGCTTTATTTACTATTTCATCAATTAAAGCTTCTATATTAAGTGGTTAAAAAAATATGGGTCAAAATGTTTATCAGAAACTAGATAATATTTGGATCATATTTATTTTAAAAAATTTGAATAGTTTTTTTGTTCAGGACTTTATAAGAAATTTGAGCAACAGAAATGTCAAAGCTGAAGATGCAATCAATGGACCTTAACCTCCAGACTTAACAAATTTATCACCTCATTAAACCATGCAGAGCAGATAATATAATCCATGTTTCAAAGATTGATTTGTACTGACTTTCTATAATTTAAAAATAAAAATAATCTTAGATAAGAAAGTGTACAAAACTTACAATATTTAATTTTATATTCATTTTAAAAATTGAGTTTTAAATATTAATGTTTAATATATGAATTTTTACCAAAAGAATAATTTGCATTTATAAAAAAAAATAGTATTGAAGTAAAAATTATTGATAAAAATACAATATATATATATGAAAATACTCCCAATACATAATGCTAAACTGAAATAAATATCCAAATATTAAATCATCCCACATGGTTAAGCAATTTAGCACTACCTTCCATGAAATAAATATATAAATATATTAGAGTCCACATTTCAAAATAGCCAGCCTCAAAATGAAATACAAGCTCTAATATATTTATTTCACAAAGAGCAATGCTGAATGACGTAACTATGTGGTTTTCTGTGCTGATATGTTTGATTTGTTCCACAAGATAAGTTAAAGACTTATATATTTTTAATATCATCTGGAAAATTTTGTGTTCCTGGAGAATATTTGCTTAGTGAGTGCATGCAAAAATACAATTAGAATGCAGAGAGATAGATTTAATTGGATTTGGAAAGATCAGAAAAATATTGCTAATGTTTAGAAAGTGATTCAATATGGCATTTTTAAATATAAAAGTAAATATATTTTGTGTGTGTGTATGTTTACTGCAAGGAGGCTTTAAAACTAAGTCATACATAATATTAGTTTATTTTAGTAGGTTTTCTATTAAACAATTTTTCAATTTAAGAAAGAGTGATTTATTTGAGAAAGAGCATAAAGTTTGCAGTGTAAGGTTATCAGCGCATGTTTTTCAATTATCATTCTAAAAAAAGGATTTTTTTTTCTCTTTTGTATAAAGAGGTTTGAAGAGTAATAGAAAAATCCTAAATTTAATCATATAGAGTGGGAGAATCAAAAAATAAGAAAATGTGGATTGCATTTGTATTCCACAATGTATGTCAGAAAGAAATTAGGTGTGCTTTGGTAAAGTGTACCATGTATCTTAAGGTTTTTCATTTGAAATGCTTAAATAAGACTAGAAAAGATGTAACCGTTGTATAGTTATGTAGATTATGTATAAAAGAGATAAAAATGAGAAAATAGTTTCTAAGTGTAGGTAGTTTAAATAAAAAATCAAGAGAAATGGAGGAAAATGTAGCTAAGAAAGATAGAATAGAGTATGTATTTAGTGAAGTGATGAGATATGGATGACAAAATAAGTAGTGCAATGGAGATAATTAGCCAAAAAATAAGTAAGTTAGAGAAAGAGGTAAAGATGTAGAAATAAAATTAAAATCATTAAAGATGAAATGTGAGCAGATCAACGAATTAATGAATAGAAATGATAAGAAAGAACTAGATAAAGAAATCCAGAAGGTGGAAGAAAATGTTATGGATGAACTAGGAAAAATGAACTATGAGACAGACTTGATAGGAGACTCACTAATTAGGAGAAGTGAAGATGTAATTGCAAGGTAAAATAAAAATATGCATGTAAGGGTATGTTTGCCTGGTTCTACAATTAGGGATGTTATAGATATGATAAAGAAACAAGAGAGTAGAGATGTTTATGTTAAAGTAAAAAGGAGTTATTTGTCAGAGCCATTGGAGACAGTAATGGATGAGTATAAAGAATTTATTAGTAATTTGAATAATATTAAAAGGAGTAGGAATAGTTGGATTACTACCAAGATTAGACAATAAGTATATGTTAGAAAGGGCATATTGTATAAATGAGAGATTGAAAAAAATGTTATGTTTATGAATGTGTGAGATTTTTTTATTAGTAAGAGGGAATTGTGTGGTAAAAATGGATTGTACTTAAAGAAACAAAAAGTGAAGCATTAGGGGTTTTGATTTATAAAAAATATTATAGTTTGGGAAACTTATAAAGAGAGGATAGGGTTTTAAATTAAAGTATTATCAAAAAGAAGATTAAGAATGGATGGGATATAAAAAGTAAATAAAGGGTAGATGATTTAGATATAAATGTAGATATGGAGAGGAGATGAATCTGTAAAATTAAAGAAAGTCAAAATAATTTATAAAAGGATAGTAAGAAAAGGAGAAATTGTTAAAATTAGATATTGAAATATGCAAGGTGGCAGAAGACCAGAAAAGTATCTGGAATTAAACAAAGCAGTTAAATGAAAATCTTAAGTTATTAGCAGTAGTGCAAACATGTCTAAGAAAAGAAGAAAAACCTATACTGGAAGACTTGATATAGAGAGGTATAAAAAAAAAAGAAAAAAGCAGTTGTGATATATGAGTTATGTCAAAAAATATTTAAATACTGTTTAGTGTCAAGAACATTCATGGTTGGAAATAATGTTATATAACAATCCAAATGAAGGTGGAGACAGCAGTCAATCGTATCTGAAACTACCAAGGCGCGATCTAGGCATTTGAGCCTAGAAAAATTTATAAAGTAGGTAGATACGCGCTGATAAGATTCCACTTTATTTAACTATTCAGATCATTAGCCCAAGTCACTAGCTCAGTGGAACAGCAGAGATTATAAAATATAACTTTATATCTCAAATATAAAAAAAAATAAAAGCCACTGCCAGAAATTAACACATAAAAATATTTATTTACGCACATATAAAATCATTCTAATTTGAGGAATAAGTTTAACATTTTAGATTTTTATATTAATCTTTAATTTTACATTTAAATAGCTTGCCATAATGAATTTAATATTTATTTAGTGAGTCGAGTATGAATAGACTATATAGATTGTATTTGAAAAGAAAATATTCTATCGCTTATTTAACCTTAGCCCAAAAAAGTTCGCAGTCAAACTGGCATCAATCCATCTGATATATTTATGTATTCAATGTAGCATGAAAATACGACAACACAAAATACTATACTGTCAGGAATGTACATCTGAACAGTAAGTAGAGTTAGAGAAGACATTGTCTCTCCACCAACAGGAATGCTACATCTGTTGGCGAGTAGAACAATAAACATAAAACTCCATAGGAATGGATTGTGGTCCTTTGCCATCTTACAAACCCATCCATAGGCAAACAGAAGGTGGGTGGCATATATATGCAATCCTGCCTGTAGCGGATCTCATACTACTTCTACTAATTACACAAATATATCCAATCCATTGAGCCAATTCAACTCTGAAATGAATAACCAAAGATTACCCTCCCTTAATATAACTTTACAAAACTATATAGCCATTCACGCCCGACTTAAATTTAACATTTAAATACGTTCGCACAGATGAATTTTATATAATTTGTTTTATAATGTTGACTATAGATCAGTTGCACAGATTCCACGGTTAAAAACATTTCAAAATAAACACAACCTATCAAAATACAAAATCATCAATAATGTCAATTGCATAGGGAATACACAAAACCCAATAGCATTCATCGTAAGATGCTTGCAGTGACATCGTTGACATATATTTTAATCGAATGTGAAAACCACAACATTATCAACCACTAACAAATCTATGCAATGTCTATACCCAACCTTAAATTCCCTCATTTAAAATTTAAACAATAAATATTAATACAAATAAAATAATAAATGGAAATGATTTTTTAATCAAATGCAAACATACATAAAATTACACATTATCAATTGATGTTAAACTTAAAAGTCAGATAGAAGTTCATAAGCTTGAATAAAAGTTCTTAATTATTTTTAAATTTAGAGTTCATGTCAATATAGCTTAAGGTAGAAGAATCCAGGTTCCTGTTTTTTAATTCCCACGATGTCTCTATTGGAAAATAATGTTTTGGAGGTGGCATTAGCTGGTTCCATTCTGGTATCACAGTCTTTTCATTTTTTTTAAAATAAGTGAGAGAGAACGACAAGTGCATCTTGTCATTCATCTCCCCAAATTAAGTTCGAAAAACCCACTGGAACTCAATATTTTTCTTTTTATAGTCCTCCTATGGATTCCATGAACAAAGACATCACTGTTCCATTTTTTCATTATGGTCCGGGCCTTTATTTGCTGCTTCTATATTGGACAAGCTAATTCTTTATTCCTTATCTAATTTTGATCTGACTTTTTAATTACACAGCTTTTGGATAATTAATAAACAATCATTTCCATTTACAAAAATATTTTATCTTTAAGTCTTGTACTTTTTTTTATAAAAAAGTACGTTCAAATACTTATTTATTTGTTTTTTTAAAAAAAAAATATTTTTAAAGTTTTGAATCTGTGCGAATATATACGTTTAACAAACATTTTAATTTTAGCATTTAGTTGTTTTTTTTTTTTTAATAGATTTTATCTTTATTTGCGAAGTTTAAGATTTTATTTTAAATTAATGTAATGACATATTTATATATCGTTACATATCAGTAAACTTCCTCAAAAAAACAAAAACATTAAAAAAAAAAAGACTTTACTCAGTGTTAGTAATTACATTACACAAATTGATTATATATGAAAATTTCAAAAGGACAAAACTTTTTTTTAAAAAAACAAAACAATAATTACACACAAATATAATGATTAAAAACATGTTGACTATTGATTCCTTATTACCAACTAAATTTCTGCCTCCTCCCTTCCAAATTTCTTTTCTTCTACTTTTAACTATTACTTACACAAGTTGAACGATTAGATTTTAATTTAAACAAGACTTTTTTTTTTAAAAATTATGATTTATATTTATTATTACATTTTATTTCTCGCATTTAATATTTACATATGTGCAATTTTTCTTACTGGCAGTACCGTTAAGACAAAATTTCAAACTGTAACTCCATGTCAATACAACAAATATATTTACACTAATTTCAGAAAAAATATTACCAGCATGATTCACTTTTAAAATTCTCAGGGCACTCATGTTTATTAAAGATCGGTCCCCATGTTGGGTGCCAGTTATAATGATCCAAATGAAGGTGGAGACAGCAGTCAATCATATCTGCAACTACCAGGGCACCATCTAGGCATTTGAGCCTAGAAAAATTTATAAAGTAGGCAGATACGCACTGATAATATTCCACTTTATTTAAATATTCAGATCATTAGCCCAAGTCACTATCTCAGTGGAACAGCAGAGATTATAAAATATAACTTTATATCTCAAATATAAAAAAAATAAAAGCCACTGCCAGAAATTAACACATAAAAATATTTATTTACGCACATATAAAATCATTCTAATTTGAGGAATAAGTTTAACATTTTAGATTTTTATATTAATCTTTAATTTTACATTTAAATAGCTTGCTATAATGAATTTAATATTTATTTAGTGAGTCGAGTATGAATAGACTACATAGATTGTATTTGAAAAAAAAATTCTATCCCTTATTTAACCTTAGGCCAAAAAAGTTCGCAGTCAAACTGGCGTCAATCCATCTGATACATTTATGTATTCAATGTAGCATGAAAATACGACAACACAAAATACTATACTGTCAGAAATGTACGTCTGAACAGTAAGTAGAGTTAGAGAAGACATTGTCTCTCCACCAACAGGAATGCTACATCTGTTGGCGAGTAGAACAATAAACATAAAACTCCATAGGAATGGATTGCGGTCCTTTGCCATCTTACAAACCCATTCATAGGCAAACAGAAGGTGGGTGGCATATATATGCAATCCTTCCCATAGCGGATCTCATACTACATCTACTAATTACACAAATATATCCAATCCATTGAGCCAATTCAACTCTGAAATGAATAACCTAAGATTACCCTCCCTTAATATAACTTTACAAAACTATATAGCCATTCATGCCCGACTTAAATTTAACATTTAAATATGTTCGCACAGATGAATTTTATATAATTTGTTTTATAATGTCGAGTATAGATCAGCTGCACAGATTCCACGTTTAAAAACATTTCAAAATAAACACAACCGATCAAAATACAAAATCATCAATAATGTCAATTGCATAGGGAATACACAAAACCCAATAGCATTCATCATAAGATGCTTGCAGTGACATCGTTGACTTATATATTCTAATCGAATGTGAAAACCACAACATTATCAACCACTAATGAATCTATGCAACCTCTATACCCAACCTTAAATTCCCTCATTTAAAATTTAAACAATAAATATTAATATAAATAAAATAATAAATGGAAATGATTTTTTTATCAAATGCAAACATACATAAAATTACACATTATCAATTGATTTTGAACTTAAAAGTCAGATAGAAGTTCATAAGCTTGAACGAAAGTTTGTAATTATTTTTAAATTTAGAGTTCATATCAATATAGCTAATGGTAGAAGAATCCAGGTTCCTGTTTTTTAATTCCCATGATGTCTCCATTGGAAAATAATGTTCTGGAGGTGACATTAGCTGTTTCCATTCTGGTATCACAGTCTTTTCATTTTTTTTAAATAAGTGAGAGAGAATGACAAGTGCGTCTTGTTGTTCGTCTCCCCAAATCAAGTACTAAAAACCCACTGGAACTCAATATTTTTCTTTTTATAGTCCTCCTATGGATTCCATGAGCAAAGACATCACTGTTCCATTTTTTTGTTATGGTCCAGGCCTTTATTTGCTGCTTCTACATTGGACAAGTTAATTCTTTATTCCTTATCTAATTTTGATCTGACTTTTTAATTACACAGCTTTTGGATAATTAATAAACAATCATTTCCATTTACAAAAATATTTTATCTTTAAGTCTTGTACTTTTTTTATAAAAAAGTACATTCAAATACTTATTTATTTGTTTTTTTAAAAAAAAATATTTTTAAAGTTTTGAATCTGTGCGAATATATACGTTTAACAAACATTTTAATTTTAGCGTTTAGTTGTTGTTGTTTTTTTTAATAGATTTTATCTTTATTTGCGAACTTTAAGATTTTATTTTAAATTAATGTAATGACATATTTATATATCATTACAGTTAGGAAGAGAAGAATGGATGGTGGCTATAGTGTATATAGCTATTGGAGTTAGTCAAACTATAATGGATTTGAATAGTAGTGAGTTTCAAAAAAGGGGAGGAAAATAATGGTTATAGGAAATATGAATGGGCATATTAAAGAAACTGATGACATGGATAGTAAGAATGGACAGCTTTTGAAATTTTTTTGTCAGAGAATGAATTTGAGCATTGGAAATTTCTCAAATATTTATGAAGAACAATATTCATAGTCTAAAAATAATATATTTCACACAATAGATTATGTATTAGTAGAGAAAGAGACAATGAATAAAGTATGTAAAATTACAGTGTTTGATAAAAAAAGAAACAGTATGTAATAGTGATCATAATTTCTTTATAATAGAAATGATTAGTAATGTAATGGAAAATAGTAATAAAAGTATAAAGAATAGTGAAATATGTGGATGAATGAATGATAAGAATAAGTTAGAAGTATATAAAATAAATATAAAATAAAAATAGAAAAAATTATAGAAGAGTTTGTTGGGGATGAATATAAGAACTGGTGTGGTGAAGTAGAAAAAGTAGCAAATAGAGTTTTAGCTGAGAATATTCAGAAAAATAAAATAGAAAAGTGAGAATTAGTAAAAGTGTACAAGAGAGAGGGGAAGTATGCAGAAAATATAAATGTGCTATTAAAAATAAAAAAAAAAGTGGAAAAGATGTTAAAATTACATGGAAAAAATATTTTTAAAAAAAAAGTTGGCTAAAATAGATAATTTTATAGAGATAATGAAATTAAATAGTAAAATGGAGGATATTAATAAAAGTGGAAAATATGGGAGTAAAAAATTTTGGAATATATATTAAAAGAAGGAATATAGGAGAGAGATAAATAGTAATACTAATTGATGAGGAAAAAGGGTGTAGCTCTAGAGAAGAATTAGAGACAATCTTAAATAAATATGTAATGAATATAAAAAAGATGTTAGATGTGAAGGACAGAGTAATAACAAGCATAAAAGTATATAGTAATGGAAATATTAGGTTTACAAAAAATGAAATGAATAAAGCGGGGAAGAAATTGAAAAGTTGAAAGGCAAGAAGTTTAGATGGATGGGCAACAGAGATGATGATGAATTTAAGAAATAGGACAAAATTATATCTATTATCATGTTTTAATAAGATATCACAGATGAGAGAATTTTCAAATAGCTGGAATAATATAAGAGTAATGCTATTATTTAAAGGAAAGGGTAAGTATCATAGAAAGTTAAACAATTATAAGGTAATGTCAGTGTTATATAAAGTTTTTGCATATATAGTGGCTGGAAGGGGAGTAAAATAGATGGAAGAAAATAATATAGTGGGAGAAATGCAAGGAGGTTTTTGATCAGAAAGGTGTATAGGAGATTGTTTATTTGTAGCCACACAACTTATAGATATCAGTAGGAATACAGGTAGACAATTATATGTGGTCTTTATATATAGAGAGAGAACACATAATTTGGGAATAAATGGAGCTTTAGTGAATCTTATTAAGAGATTGTATAAAAATAATTACAGTACATATCAATTAGGAAATATAGAATCTGTTAAAATTAAAAGCGGGGTGTGACTAAGGCAAGGATGACCTATGTCATCTATTTTGTTTTTCTTAAATTTGAGAGAAATGGAGAGAGCAATAGAAAGACTAAGAAGAGAGATAGAGATACCATTAATAGATGGTAAAGGAGTGTATACATTATCAGGTCTTTTATTTGCTGATGATATGTTCTAATGCACAAAATGCTGAAGATATATACAAGGGTGGACAAAAAGATGGGTTTATATTTAATAAAGAAAAATCAAAAGTAATGATGATAAATGCTGGGGAAAGGGAAGAGAAAGAATTTTTATTGGGGGATATAAAGTTAAATGTGTTGAATAGGTAGAACTATTTGGGGATCATTTTAAGTAATCAGAGAAATTGCTTGGATGAATGAGACAAAAAATTGATAAATGAAGAAAAGAAAAAAAAAGGACTGATAAAGTAATTAATAGTGTTTTTATATAGTAAATATGATAAAGGGAGTTTTACAATGTGTTATGTGTTAGTAAAAGGATATTAGATTACTTAAAAAAGTACAAAGAGAAATAAGAAAACATGCATTAGAAGCAGATGTGTGGATGACAGAGGAGGCAATTCAAAAAGAAATGGGATAGTCACATTTTTATATGAGAGATGCAAAAAGCAAAATGAAAATGTTTGGTAGGATTGCAATTTATGGATAATAGAATAGGCAAAATAGTATTTAATTGGACTATAAGCAAAAAACAGGCAACAAGATGGGTGAAAAAGATAGTATAATATGCAGAAGATTTGAATAAAGACTTTATATACGTATACTTATATAAAAGATGGGATGATTATATTAGGAGAATTGTCAAATGTTATAGTGGCAAGGAATGAATAGAGGAATAAATGTATTAATAAAAAATAGGAAATTGGAGAGATGGAGAACTAGTATGGAGAGTAAAGAGAGTTTATATATATATATATATATATATATATATATATATATATATATATATATATATATATATATATATATATATATATATATATATATATATATATATATATATATATATATATATATAAAAGTAGTAGTAAACACAATATTGGGTGTAAATTAATTTAGGATAAAGCAAGGAAAGTAAGAAGTTTATTATTTAAGACTCTAATGGGATCTTTAGCAACAAAGGAATATGTACATAAATGGAGAAAATGTGAGTGATTTATTTCACAGGTTATGTAAGAAAGGTATAGAAAATATTAGGCATCAGTTAATTGACTGTAAATTCTAACAAGCAGGAAAAATACAAGTAATGAAGTTATGAGAGAATAAATATAAACAAAGTGATTATACAGAAAGGGGTTTCCTGATTTTTATGATGGGTTTGGAAAAAGATAGGCATTTAGACTTAAAGGCTTTATAGAGAGGACAAATACTATGTTGTGGAAATGGGATGGAGTAGAATAGAGAGGAATATGGAAAAAACTTAGGGTGGGTAATGGAAAGGCAAGGTAAGGTGGCTAACAGATTTCTCTGAGCATAGTAATGGAGAGATTCCTGACTCCAAGAAAAGAGAAACCACAGTACATTGCATCATATTGCATGTGGGGTGATTTAATATATATATATATATATATATATATATATATATATATATATATATATATATATATATATGACAATGGAAATAAAGACAGATGAGCAACTTCATTTTTTTTGCATGTACTTTTTTCAAATCAGATAATACCTTATGTTATATTAAGGACAAAGTGTCCATGTATTGAATGGAATAAGTGCTTCCATAGAAAAATGCACTACAACTTTCAAATGCTTTAATTAAAATTCAATTTTACTTTCAAATTTTCACTAACAGTCGAATTGTTTTTATATATATGAGGATTGGGACTAACTCATTCTCACATTCTTATTGATTATAAAAAGTTCAAATAATGCTAAGATCTAATTTACAGTTAAAACTTTTAAAAATGTTAAAAGGATTTGAAAGATAAAAATATATTGATAATGTATTATCTATATTTAAACTAACCACAATCTGATTAGAATCAGCAATTCAAATTCAATATTTTTTGAATGGAATTACTGTTCATTTTCCTTTTTTTTTTTTACCAACAGTTGAATTGTTTTTATATACATAGGGATTGGGAATTAACTTGACTAATTTTTCACATTCTCATTGATTATAAGAATTTCAAACAATGCTAAGATCTAATTTACAGTTAAAACTTTTAAGAATGCTAAAAGGATTTGGAAGATAAAAATATATTGATAATATATTCTCTGATTTATAGTTAAGAGAGTTTCAGATTTTTCTAGATGTGTTATATATATATATATATATATATATATATATATATATATATATATATATATATATATATATATATATATAATCTCAGTGCATAATGCTGTACTGAAATAAATATACAAATATTAAGCATTAAATCGACTAGTTAGTTTGAAATATTAACTCTAATGTATTTATATATTAATTCACAGAAGGTGGTACTGGATTTCTTAACCATGTGGCATGAAATTGTTGTGGCAAGTGAAATAAAAACATTATAAAAAAAGAAGTGTGCTTCCATTTCTAAAAATGTCATGCTTCATCACTGATATATATACAACAAACACATATACTAACAAATGTTTAAAGAAATCATTTCACAACTACTTTAAAATTTTTCTGCAATAACTTTACATTTACAAGAACCTTCTTCTTTATGAATGATATTCTTCTGATGGAAAAATAAAATTATATTTAGATAATGAATGATTATGTCTCCATAAACAGAACAATGTAGTGGAATGAAAACTTTTTAAAAAAATGAAAAAAATACTTTCATTAAAAAATAAGCTAACTAAAGGCAAATAGGATTTGCCTCAAAAAGCTATAACAATATGACAATATTTTTCATTGAAATTAAATTTAGTTAATATTTTGATTAAATCTAAAGATGTAATCCTTTCTGAAGCTCAAAATTTGTGACATACTTGTGGAGTATTCAAAATTAGCTATATATTTATTGAACTAATATAATTAAATATCATTAATCATCTTCTATATTTTCTTTTCATATTTTAGACATTGGTCATCATATAAATATTTCAACTCTCAATTTCTATACAGATTTCATTGCAGGATATGACTTTTGGAGAGACAGTAAAGATTCTGAAGAGACTAGATTTCATTAATAAATGAAATGAAACAGTCCAAATTACCATTTATTGAAGAGTTTCATTATGCAGCTTAATAAAAACAAACAGACAAATCCAACCAATTAGTTCTTATAACATCAGGTCTCATTCATCTCTTTATTTTGTATTTGGTTTTGATTAGGTGGAATACAGGTCTTTTGCTTGTTTTATTTTGTTCTGCGATTGTTGCCTTTGCATGATTACAGAATTTCTTTTCCATCCAGTTTAAAGCAAATGTTATTAATAAAAAGTCCAAACTCTTTTAACATTTTACAGAGACAATCCTGTGAATTAAAGTGGATTATGTTGTATCTTTTAAGTGAATCAATAATGCATAAAATACACATATGACCTAATATTTTTTAAAAGCATTTAATAAAGTGGTTTGTTTGATAGAATATTTTAAAAATCTAAGTTGATTATTAACAGAAGTAGCAATAACAATAACAAAAAAAAATTAACTTTGATCTAAAAATCTTTAGCTATCAATATATCATTCTATCCCTGTATAAACTGCATGGGACTGAAAAAATCAAAATATTATAAATAACACAATAAATAAATAATACACTGTAGGCATACATAATTGTACAGGCTACATTGTGGACTCAGGCTGCCATTTGGTGACAACTTTTTATTTATGTACTTACAACTGCAGATCACTATCAAATGAAGGAAGATTGCAAGAGTTAGAAGAAGAACTGTCTTATATTAAATGGGACATTATTGGACTTTGTGAAGTTAGAAGAAAAGGTGAAGAAACAATTGATTTAAAAAGTGGACATATACTCTAATATAATAAAGGCACATATATTGGAAATACAAGTGGAGTAGGATTCATTATAAATAAAAAATGGAAGAATAACATTGTGGAGATTGATGGTGTATCAGACAGAGTGGCAAGATTAGTTTTACAACTTAATAGCAAATACCAAATGCAGATAATTCAAGTTTATGCCCCAACAAGTTCTCATAGTGATGAAAGTTATAAAAGATTTTTGTATGAATGTACAAAAGGCTTTTGATCAAAGTAAACAACATTTTAAAATTGTTATGGGAGACTTTAATGCTAGAATTGGTAAACAAATGAAAGATGAAAATGCTGTAGGTAATTTTTGTTATGGTAATAGAAATGAGAGAGGACATAGATTTGTGGAGTTTGCAGAAAAAAAAACTTTATATTAAGAATTCTTTTTTTTGAGAAAAATGTTAAAAGGAATCATCCAAATGAAGGTACAGCAGAATTGGATTATATTTTGACTAACCAAAAATATATATTTCAAGTTGTAATGTTCTTAATAAATTTAACACAGGAAGTGATCATCGATTAATAAGATGTAAGAAACATGTTATTGCAAAACTAGAGAGACAAAAATTATTAAGAAAAACAATATTTACAGTTGATATTCCTAATCTTCAGAAACATTCTAATAAATTTAAATTAGAACTTACAAATCGGTTTCAAGTATTAGTAGATTTTGAACATGATTTAGATTTGAATGACATTAATAGGAAAATAAGCAATACACTTTTAAAAACTGCAATGAAGATAGCTGGTAGAAAAAAAGCAACAATTGACCAATAAAATTTCTACGAGATTAGAGAATTTATGAAGAAAAGAAGTTATATGATGATATACAACAATGATGCATTAAAAAAGATTGAATGTCTCGAATTTTGTAAAATGGTGCAGAAAAGAGTTGAAAATGATATAAGAAAGTATAATTGTGAACTAGCAAGGAAAGCTGAAGAAGAGAATAAAAGTCTAAAGAATGTAAAATAACATTTTGGTGTTGGTAGGAAATTTATATCTGCCAGAGGAAAAAAAGATGGCACTATTACTAAAAAGAGAGATGACATCATAAAATGTGTAGAAGACTTCTATCAAGAATTATATAGTAATAAAGAACAAGTGCCTCCTATACATATTATATCTTCTGAATTGCCCAGAATTTTGAATGAGGAAGTGAGACATGCAATTAAATTTATGAAGAAAGGGAAGGCTCCAGGTAATGATGGAATTGTAATTGATATATTAAAAGAAGCAGGTGAAGAAATAGAAATTTTTTTTAGCAAAGTTATATACCAAATGTCTAAATGATAAAGATGTACCAGATGATTGGAAGAATTCAGTATTAATATTAATATTTAAAAAAAGTGATAAAGAAGATATTAGAAATTACAGACCTATCAGTCTTTTATCAGTTTTATATAAAAATTTTACTAAGATAATTATAACTCATCTACAGAAAACACTGGATTTCCACGAACCAAGAAAACAAGCTGGATTTAAAAGTGGTTTTAGTACAGTAGATCATATCCAGATATTGAGAGAAATTATAGAAAGGACAAATGAATATGAGTTGCCATTATGCTTAGGATTTGTAGTCTATGAAAAGGCATTTGATTCTATAAACATTTCTTCAATGATTAAAGCATTGGATCATCAATGTGTAGATCCAGGTTATTGTCATATTTTGAAGAATATTTATAAAAATGCAACAGCAACAATTAGATTACATAATGATAGTAGAAAAATCAACATTGAAAAGGGTGTAAGATAGGGTGACTCCATATCTCCAAAACTTTTTACAGCAGTGCTGCAAAAAGTATTTTGTGGATTAAAATAGGAAGCTAAACGAGTGAAAGTAAATGGAGATTATTTAAGTCATTTAGATTTTGCAGATGATGTAGTTGTTTTTGCAAATAATGCTTTAGAGCTACAGGAAATGTTGCAGGAGTTATCAGATGAAAGTAGGAAAGTATGACTAAAGATAAATGTTAAAAAGACTAAAGTAATGTTTAATGGATTTTTTCAAAATATGAAAATAAAGATTGATTATGATGAGTTAGAAGAAGTTAACAGTTACAAATACCTTGGTCAGATTATTAATACAGATGGAAATATAATGGATGAAATTAATCATAGAATTAAACTTGGTTGGAGTACTTTTGGTAGAAATAACTTGATACTAAGAGGAAATATGCCTATGTGTTTGAAAAGAAAGGTTTTTAAGAAATGTGTTTTGCCAGTTCTTACTTATGGATCTGTGACTTGGACACTTAATAGAAGAGCAATACAGAGACTTCAGACCACTCAAAGAAGTATGGAGAGATGCATGTTGGGAATAACAAGAAGGGATCGAAAGCACAATGTATGGGTAAGAGAGCAACAGGTGTTACTGACCTCATTGAAAAAATTAAAAGATTGAAGTGGAGTTGGGCTGAACATATTGTTAGAAGAGATGATAACAGATAGACAATTGGAATTTTAAACTGGATTTCAAGAGATTGTAAAAGACCTAGAAAGAGACCACATGTGAGATGGGTGGATGAAATAAGTAAGTGTGCAGGGGTAATGTGGAGAAGAGAAGCTAAAAATAGAAAAAGATGGATTGAACTTGGAGAGACCTTCATCCTGCAGTGGATTGATAATGGTTGATGATGATGATGATGATATATAAAGAAATTAAAATGTGGAACTAGGAGAAAGTTAGGATATTAAATATTTATCGCATTTATAAGTTATTAATAAAGAAATTAATTATATTAAAAAGATGGATATATATATATATATATGTGTGTGTGTGTGTGTCTGTATGTTCAAATTACTTAATTAATTACTTTTTATGTGATATAACTTACATTTATAAAAATAATACTAAATCATTTTAAATAGAAAATGTATTAAGATGTATAAGAATTATATTGATAATTTTAAAACTTTGTATTAATCATAAATAATTCGGTTCACTTCAAAAAAATTCTGTAATCGATATATCCATTATAATGGGAACAGAGCAATTACCTGTATTATTCTAAATCATTCTTCTAGAGCATAGTAAGTGCTGATATTTTTAGAAAGAGAAATCAGCTTTGTTTAGCTTTTCTTTGAAACAAGACTTTTATTACACAGTAATTTCTTAATGTAATTTCTTTTATATTGATGCTAAATTGAAAGAGAGGGCATGCGAGACTGAAATTTCTCTTCACTTCCAATTAATAAAAATAGTCTTAAGGCATTTTAATTCTTATGAGATCTACTTTTACATTAAATGTATATGTATATTTTAAAATATAGATTTTGACAAGTAAAAGAAATGACACAGGCATGTATATATTAATACCAGTGTTGATATTATTATACGTGGGTGGGTGTCTGCGCAACTTAAATTACTTAGAATCCCCTTTTGAAAATTTTCTTATATATAAGTGTTACACAAAATATTGCAATTATAAATAAAAATAACAATTTTATAGTATTTTATGCTGTTACAAATTCTCTTCAGAAATTTTATTTAAGGTTTTTGGTTACGAAATTCACACCTATGTTAAATTAAGCATCGTATCATCTTTTAGTAGAGTTCAGTGTTTAATCTTCAATTTCCATTCTCTTCCACTCTATTATCCTTCCAAAGGTTTTTTTTAAGTTTTAGCTTCTTTTTTTTTTTGCATTCATCTTTCTGGGCTTCTCTTTTGGCAATTATAATTATTACGGATTTATTGTTTCTCTTTATATAATAATCATTTTTTCTAACCTCTCATTTGTTGTAATATCTTCATTTATTTTATCTCTCTCTAATGTTTCATTCATCTTTTCACTTCACCTCTATCCACGACCTGTATTTGTTCATGATAGTTATTCTTCATATTACCAATGCATGTAGTAATTATGATGATGATCATTATTGTAAGAAATTTGATTAATGTTTTATATAAGTTTCATTCTTTCTTTATCATTTCTCTAATATCAAAGTGTTAAATTTACTTATTTATTTTTAAATCTTTTTAGTGTTTTTATCTTATGTTATGTTTGATCGCCAATGCTTTTTAGCCTTTTTTTTTATTTAAAAAAAAAAAAACAACAACTTAAAAACCTAAAACCAAAACAAATCCAAGAAACTGAGAGGAACGCAAAAGTATATCCTTTTTAAAAACTATGAGTAATCAAAAATAATGTTGTTTATTATTATTATCATATGGTTTCTATAAGACTTTTAAGAAACAAAGTTGTTCCAATAAGCTTTATCTTTACTACCCACAATAAAAAGAACTTTCAAATAATCTAATGCTATCTTTATCAATATGATTTTATCTTATCATTTTGTTAGAAAATAAACTTCTTCTAAAAGTTTTTACAAGTTTTAAATATGAAAAAATTATTAGATAACTTTACAAATATCCTCTAGTAGAAAAATTCGAATAACTCAAAATAATTGTTAGAAATAAAATATATGTATATGGAAAAGCTGTTCACATGGTTCGTTTCCCTTAATTAAATTCATTTAATATGTTAATCAGTGATCTTCCAGAAACAGAATGCAGGAAATTCAGCTATGCTAATAACATTGACTTTTATTAAAGATGTAAAAAAATTGGATTTTCTTTTCAAAAGTTGTGAATTTATGTCTAATCCCACAAAGACTATATTTTCAGCTTTACATATCTCATAAACAGAATAATAGATTAAAACATATTTTATCCAATCTTATTGCAATGGCATTGACCCACATACTAACTTCTGTTTCTTATTTATTGTAGCTTAGATCTAAAATAATTTTCTGAAATAACATTTTTGAAAAACTGCTGATGCTATTTTGGGTTGTGATGCAAATATTGTAAAAATATTTGGCATAATATATTCCATTGTGAAATATTGTGCCCTGATTGGAGAAAATGATCACACAAAACTGCTGAAATCATAATTAAATAATATTATAAAAACTATCAGTGCACTTAAATTGATCTTTCTTACATTGACTAACAACTTTTTTATTTTTCCACCAATCTTTAAAAGATTAATAATTTTCTTATTTATGTGGGAAAAACTATACTTCAAGTTAAAATCACTTTTCTGTTTGTGCATCCAGGAAAGTTTTTAAAAACAGATGATTATAATGAAAGAAATGAGCTTCATGTGATTTCTTAAATAAATCTCTTTTCCAAACCCAAAATTGATGCTAGTTGGATTTTATTTTTCTATATCTTATTGGAATCCCATCATTAGAGTCAGGACTAGACATAGTTATTATGTTTATCTTCTTCAGAAATATAATTTATAACCTTTGACTCATGTCAGGGTAGTCAAATACAAATCATGAATATGTAGTTAGTAAATATTAAGTTTGTATCAACAATTATAATAAATAAATTCATTACAGATTCCTTTACTAATGATTTAAAGTAGTTGGTTGCAAAAAAAAAAGATTGCAAAAAATATTATGCCAAATTTATAACTATTAAAAATTACTTTCTTCCAATCTTCTATAGCAAATATATTAGAATTATTTTATGATTGTAAATACTTGCTTACCTCTTCAAGAAATTAAGCATGTAATCATTAGCATTTTAATTAATATTCAGTTTTTTTATATTTATTTCTATGCTCCAGCTTGTGTCTTTGTCAGTTTGATGACCATAAATTTCATATTTACATTTATGCTAGCCAATGACATGAAATTATATAGTTATTACATCTTAAATATAAAAAAAATATAACAAAAATGGTAGCAATCAAATAAGTATGAAGAAGACCTTGGTACCAAACAAAGACCACACAGAAGTTCACAGAATTGTAACAAATATTGGTGTTAACCAATGATTACACAAATAGCCATAAAATGATTATAACACAAATGCATAATATTATCCAATAATCACATGAATAGCAGAGAGCTGTGTAAAAAATTGTGGACATGATCTGGCTGAAAGTATATTTAGTTTATAAATTATAGAACCTGAAGTATCATTTGAAAAACATTTAAATATAAAAAAATGTGTTGCATACAATACTTATAGAAATAAATAATATTTTCAAAAAGAACTGAGATGAGATTTCAAATAAAACAAATATATGTTCAAAAAACTTTATGTTTTCTAAGAATATCAAATATAAAGAATGAGAGAAGATAAAATTACTATAAAGGCTAAAGATATGGCAAAATCATTTGAAAGCATTCCCACAATACATAAGCTTTCTGCGTGAATAGAATTCAATGCAGATCAAGACAGTATGTTTGTATGACTCTAAGTTATAATTTTGGCTACATCAATAATTGCATTCAATGATCACAAGAAAGGCTTCCAATATGTGAATATGATTGAGCCCAAATATAAAACAAAGTGAAGACAATTTTTGAAATAAAACTAATAGTAAATAATACTCTCAAAAAATTATAAATACAAACACTGAATTGAATATCAAAAAACACATAAAAATTTAAGATTTTGTGTATATAAAAAGTTAATTGATGTAAAAGTAGTAAGAAAGAAACTATTTAAACATGATGAAAAGAAAGAAAAGAACTGGAATATCTTCTCTTCTAAATATTCTTATAGTAAAAGATCTGATATAGAAAGATCATAATAAACAAGATACAGATTAGATCAAGATAAACTATGTAGTTTCAAAATAATCATTATTAAGTTCAAAGGATTTGAGAGGAATATCAAACCATTTAAAAAAATAATATTTATAATTACTATAGATTTTTGTAGAAGAGAGTATAAATAACTCTTCAAAAAAAAAATAAAGAAATTCAATTTCATACATCCACTTTAATTTATGAAAATAAAGGATAAGATGAAAAAAAATAAAAATACATTATGCTAATCATTATAAATACATATACAATAATAATAATAAAAATAGAAACCTAGGTTTTTTATACCTGGACTCCATTCTAAAAATTACTTTGTGACAATTCTTAGAAATGCACATGGAATGCAATGAAACAATAATTCTAGACATCTGACATTTTAGGATATTTCTGATTTACTAAATTGAATATAACTAACAATAAAAGTGAAGCAGATACATACTCTGAGTAGTAATTTTTAAACTATGCTAAGCTATTATAAAGAAGTAATTGCATCTGTTGTGAAATATGCTTAACCAATTAAAACTGCAAGTTTTTATAAGCCATACACTTCACAAACCATAGGTTCATAAAAATAAGTAAATAAATAAAATAAGCCCATCAAAAGAAAATGTACAGTATGAATATTAATAAAATTTGAAAATGTGCTTATGTTTTAAGCAAAGTTAAGACTTGTTTTTCAAATAGATGCTTTCAGTCAATTCTATCAAAATATCTCTTTATAGTCAGTAGATAAGTATCTAGTAAGACTTTGAATCACAATGTGTATTTAGAGACAACTTGTATAAAAAAAATAATAATTTCAATCCACTTTTTAAAAAGATTTTGAGATTTCATTAGCTACTTTTAAAAATTAATAAACTTCTAATTAGATTGATTTTTTCATAGAAGTTAATTATTTATTCATATTAATTAATTTTAAATAATAAAAGAAAATTTATTTTTATAGCAACTCCTGATTTGTAAAAATATTTGTGATCCTTTTTATTACTCTACAACAGTCATTCACTGACTACATTTTTAATAGATCTGTTTTAAAAAGAGAGAACGCATCATAAAACAGCTTGACAATTATCAAAAAAAAATGCTATATTTGATATTTTAGATTATTAGAGTGCAGTTCATGACAAACAATTTTCTCAATCTCTTGTATTTCAATGTTCACATCTTCAATTTTTTAAACAGACATTTATTTCTATGAAAGACATGGGTAGCTTGAAATTCATGGATAACCTAATTTGTAGTACAACTATTCCATGACAATGAAACAAATCCCTACACTATAAGACAGAGTTAAGTACATTCTTTTGACATAAGTTTTTTAAAAGGCACTTCAATGCTCTTCTTTTCATGCTTCTGATTTCATTTAAAAAGAAACCCTTTTGTATCACATCATATATTAATTATCAGCTATTAATATAATATTTTTTGGTTATCATAATATAAAATAAAAAGAAGCTAATTAGGATTTAAACAGAAGTATGCAAATAGATATAATATTTTTTAAAAACTGAAATTGAATCTGCAATTTTTTTAACTCTACTTTAGTACTTCAAATATTAGAATTTCAAAATAATAATTCTTTATCATAATTTCAATATTTTACATATACTTTTCTCAAACCTTTAACTGAATAACATGTATGTATTGAATTACTACATCCTAAAAAATCAAAGTGTAGAGGCATATAAAAATTAATAACACAAGCATATACACATATATAAAGCATCATTATATGACATTAGCTTACACAACACTTTCAAGAGTAAATTCTATTCATACTATTTCAATTCTGCCAATCTATTGCAAGATTGAGTTGTCACTAGAAGCTGCTATATTGTAGTGCATACAACAGGGTAGAGTAATATATTTAAAGTGTATAGAGAAATATATTTTTATGGTACCTATGAGTTTTCAAGTAAACCAAAATAGCAGCCCATATTTTTGATAAATCTACAGTTTCTCCCCTCTTCTCTCAAAATGTTTATTAAAAAGTGCCTACTAGAGAACATCATATTTAATAATTACATTTTATTTTTTATTACTGTTATTTTAAAAAAAGAAATCATTATGGAAAAATTAATTACAATATTTACAGTTTTTTTTTTTTTTTTGGATTAATTTATTAGTTGAAAAATTAAAATAAATAAATATTTTATTTATACTTTATCCATGTCAGCAACATGAAATCATATTGTAACCATTAATGCACACTTTTCAAGAGTGCAGTATCTCGTACCTTTAGAAATCATCCACTGCATCAAGTTCTGTGACAGAAAGGTCCCAAATTTTTATCATTATGACAATTTACCAAAAAAAAACTGCTGGCAAAAAAAAACACACTGAATTAAAGCAAAGTAACATAATTTTAAAGGTATCTCATTGCTTCCCATGTTATGAGTTTAAAAAAAATTGAAATAAAGCTTCTTGATGAAAATTATCAGAATTTATTTCTATTTTTTTTTTGGTACTTTGGTAATATTGTTACTATGATGTATTACTCCAGTAATGTTTGCATCCAGTAATATTTATTCAAAGTTTCTGTTTATGATATCATGGCATGACTAATACATATCAAATAAATTGACCCTTTCCTTTCTATTTTAGAAGATATTAAATGGTTCAATCCACCACAATGACTTTTTTTACTTCCACAGTATAATACATCTCTCACATCATTTGTAAGTAATACATTTTTATATTTTAAAATGCATTTATAGCTAAAAGTTTGTATATTTGTCATGGGGTTGTTGTTTTTTTACTAAAACTTTATGTATATTTTTTTTAAAAAAAAAGTATTTAAAATATAATGTTAAACTTACAGTTCACCATTTTTAGATAAATCTAAAACTTTGTTCCAGTTCACCATTTAAAAAACGTTTCAGAATTCTTGCTCATATTTTTCCTTTTTCCATAACAATATACTTCTCCATCATTGGAAATAAGGTGTGATTTTTTTTTAGATTTGAAATCTGATATTACATATGCTGAGTGTTAATGATGGCACAAAGGGTTGTAATATGTGAGAAGAAGAATGATCTTAATGGCATAAAGAGTCATAATAAAAATTCACAAAAAGTAAAGTCACAACTACCATTTTTATTTAGTATCATAATGTGTTTTTTTTTTCTTTTTTCATACTGAATAGATCTCTCCATTTTTTTTTTTTAGATTTGAAGTTTGGTATTACACATAGTATGACATTTTATTGATGTATTGTTTTAAGTTTGCAATATCCTTAAAATAATGCTTCCATGGGATCTACAGACAAATTTTATTGATTAAGTTTGTTCACACATTCCTTGAAAGTGTTACTTTGAATATATTGGAAACTTAGAATAATAAATATATCACTAATGTAATATGTCATAGTAGGAATAATACCCAAGTAATATTTTTTTTAATTTCATAATTGATTTATTAATTTTGTTTTAATTTGATAATTAATACATCTTTCATAAATTATAGATCTCAAAACTGTACATTTAACAAAAATAAAGTATGCTATCTTGGTTTACTTGAAAACTTACAAATACTATTTTTACTTACTAATATAAACTAATAAACTATGGCATGTTACCATGTAAACACACATTTTATTATGACATATACATGTGCATATTAAAATATCATAAAGATGTATAATTTTAATGTTCTTCTGTATAGAAAATACTTTTTCAACATTTCTCCAAGAACAAACAATGACAAGGACATTATGGACTTGGCAACTACTGGTTAATACTCATATTTGTTATTTCTTGTTTTATCCTTTTGCTATATCAATCATCAATAATTTATGATTAGCTAGATAATATACATACCTTTTATGTATATATGTAAAATATAGTATATAAAATTTATATTGATAAAACTACTTTACAATTTACAGTTATTAATTTATTAAATATTAAAATTTAAACTCAAGTTTTATTATCAATAATTATAGTTACCTGTGGTCACTGCTAACAAAAATACTGCACTGACGATTATTGCTGTAGGATTGATTGAACCTGTTATCCTCATTTCTAAAAAAAAAAAAAAAAAGAACACTAATATTAAACATATTGAAATTTGTGTTATTTCTATATTCTAATCATGAATATAAAACAACTAAAAAAGATCACATTGAGTGAATAGAATATGTTATTTTTTCACTTGATAAAATTATTTTACTACAAAAGAAAAAGCAAGCAAATAAATATTCTTCAAATTTATTTATTTCAATGCATTTCTTATTTCATTTCCAGAATATAGTAACCATCCATGAATACAGAAAGTCAGACCATTCTCTCTCTCTCTTTTTTTCTCTCATATTAAGAATGCATTTCATGAATAATGTTTACTTGGCATAAAAGAGTACAAATGGTAATAGAATTTAATATTGCTTCAATTAAAAAGGAGTGGAAGACAAATAAAAGTGGTTTAAATAAAATTAGAAAAGTCAAATAATGCAGATTATGATTAAATGCTTTTCTTAAAATCTGAAATTATTAATGTAACTCATAACATCTATCTCTCCATTCTAAAAAACAAAACGTAATCATTGTACAATAGAAGGTCATTGCAGGCAAACTTCTATAACTAGTTTTTGACTTTTGGCTTTTTTGGATAAAAGGTTTCTATTCAAGCAAATGTAATTTTGGAAAAAAGTCTTGTGAGTTTTAGTTTTACCGTTAATTATCACTGATATCAATAAAGTAAGTAATTGCTGATAAAATGTCAAACCTTAGACTTAGAAACTTAGGATGTTTGAAATTTTCAGATATCTTGAATAGCAGGTTGAAGTAAAAGATATGGGTAAAATACAAATCAGTGATTTATATCAGAAACAGTACAGAAACAGATCGTAGACCAGTAATCTATTGTCCATCAATTTTAATCCATAGTAAAAATTTTGATTTTTAGAATAGAGAGATAAATACCAACATTGTCAAATTAATTGTAATTTGGGATCACATAAAAATGCCAATAATTTGATATCATTTGCATATCTTAATAAGTTTTATTTAAATCATTCATTTTAACAATTCTAGAAACATTTCAATTATTGACAGAGTTTCATGAGGAAGATAAACATTGCAGTTGGATAACTTTCAATTTTTTTATATTTATTCAAAACATTAATTTATTTTAATGTAATGTTAACAAGAAAGTAGATCAGAAAAAGATCAAGCAAAACATGAAAAAAAATACATGTTTTTATAATTAAAAATTTTTTTTATGACAGATATAATTAATCAATTTACATATATATTAAAATCATAACAGTTTATAAAAATAACAATTGGTAAAATTCAAAAAACTACAAACTATAGTAGATATGATTGAATAATTTGGATCTCATTAAGAAAACTTTAATAATTATTACATTCAAATATCAGCCTTTCAAGCTAATTGTGTGTACGCTTTTGCGACTGTTAATAATAATAAATGAATACTTTCTCTCCAATACAAAATATAGTATTTATGCAGGAATAAAATGAATCCACTTATTCCTACAACTCAAATGCTTATATATGAGCAAATCTGAAGTACTGGCAAAGAAAGCGTGAAGATGGAACAGTCACTTTAAATTACTATATACGATGTCTGAATGAATGATATCAGTGAAATTGTCTAGAATTTACTAAACGTCATTCCAACTGAAACTTAATCATATGTAAATAAGCATTTATTTTATATAGCGTATGTTTACAATTGTATTACATTCAAATATCAGCCTTTCAAGCTAATTGTGCATACGCTTTTGCGAGTGTTAATAATAATAAATGAATACTTTCTCTCCAATATGCAGGAATAAAATGAATCCACTTATTCCTATGACTCAAATGCTTATATATGAGCAAATCTGAAGTACTGGCAAAGAAAGTGTGAAGATTGAACAGTCACTTTAAATTACTATATACGATGTCTGAATGAATGACGTCGGTGAAATTATCTAGAATTTACTAAACGTCATTCCAACTGAAACTTAATCATATTTTATAGCGTATGTTTACAATTGTATTACATTCAATTATAAAACCTCAACATAATAATCAAGTGAAAGAATAAGTCAATGATTTGATTAAGTAATGATAATTTATTTTTTATTTACCACTTAAATAAAAACCTAATTTATTTACACGTTTTTAAAAAGTATAATTAATTTTAAGAAAAGCAATCAATCATTTAAGTAGTCTTTTATCCAATAAATTATTAAGAGTTATGAAAGATTGAGAACATCATACATTTTTCCAAATCTTTATCTCCAAAGCACTGAAGAATAATAATCATCATCATTGTTGTAATCATTATCATTTCACTTCAGAATGAAGATCTAAGTTTAATAAAATTTCTTCCATTTATATTATATCAATAAATTTCCATATTTTATCTATTCATCTCACATATGATCTCTCTCTAATCTTAACAATGTCTTTAGATTTAATTTAAAACTTCATCGGCCCATCTATTATCATGTCTTATAGTGACATGTTTAGTCCAGGTTCATTTTAGTCTCAATTTTTTCAATGATGTCACTGATATATTTTTGTTTTCTTAATCATATATTTTATTTTTAGTCTTTTTTGTAGCTCTTAACATCCATTCTCTCCATACTTTATTGAGCAATCTGAGGTCTCTGAAATGCTCTTATGTTAAGTTTTCAAATCCCATAGTCATAAGTAAAAAAATAACAAGACATATTTATTAAAAGTCTTTCTTGTCAAACACATAGACACATTTCTTTAATATTAATTATTTCTACCAAAAGAACTTTAGACATCCAACTTAATTTTATGATTAATTTCACTCATTAAGTTTTTGTCTATATTAAACATTTAATCAAGGTATTTATAGTTTTTAATTTCTTTTAATTTATGATTTCTACTTTTGGAAAATTCATTAAACATTACTTTATTCTTGTCAGATTAATCTTTAATTCTACCTTCTTACTTTTATTTGACAAGTCTTGCAACATTTCCTGAAGATCAGAACCATTATTTATAAAAATAACAACATCTTCAAAATCTAGATATCTAAAAGAATTTTTATGTAGCTCTCCATTTAATCCACAAAATACTTCTTGTAAAACTGCTGTGTAAAAGTTTGGAAAAATGTAATTACCTTATTTATACCCTTCTTAATTTTCATCTTTTTAATGTAACTATAATCAAATAATAGTTGTTGCATTTCATAGATATTTTTCAGAACATGACAATTTCTCTGGTACATTATCTTAAGAATCCAAAATTTTAACCATCACAAAATGCTTATCAAATCAAATGCCTTTTAAGAATATACAAATCCAAAGCATAATGGCAAATCATATTCATTTGTTTTTTCTATAAACTCTCTCAGTACTTGGATGTAATTGTCTGTGATAAAACCACTTTTAATTCCAGCTTTTTCTTTAGAGTATTTAAAATCCAAAGATTTCTACAGACAAGTTGTAATTATCTTGATAAAAATTTTATATAAAACTCATAAAAGATTGACAGGTCTGTATTTTCTAATATCTTCTTTACCATGTTTCTTAAATATCAATATTACTATTGCATTCTTCTGATCATCTGGTATGTATTTATCATTTAGGTATTCTATACATAATTTTGCTATAATTTTTTATCTTTGTTCACCTGCTTCTTTTAAAATATTTTCTTGAGCTTTTCCCTTCTTTATTAACTTAACTTCACGTCTCAACTTTTCATTTAAAATACTTTGGAATTTAGAGGATGTAGCAATTGAAAGAGATATGTTTTATTTCTTTAAAAAATACTTCAATACATTTTATGATATCATCTCTCATTTTAGTAATAGTTCCATCTTTTCTTCATATTGCTGAAACAATTTTCATTTCAATATCAACTTATTATTTTACTGTTCTGAGACTTTTTTTTTTTTATATAACTTTCTTTGTCAATTCACAGTTATTTTTTTCTTATATCATTATTAACTCTTTTTTGTATCGTTTTACAAAACTCTAGACATTCAATTCTTTTTAATAGTTTTTTTTTAATCATATTTTTTTCTTTTCTTTATACATTGTCTTGTCTCAATAGAAAATTTAATGGGTAACTGCTGATTGTTTGTGCCAATTATTTTTCTTATATTTCCTAATGGAATATAAGTTTTTCTTATTGATTTCAGTCATGTCTGAACTATCTTCACAGTCTGATAACATTTTAAAATGATTTGAATATTCAGTATTTTTGAAGATTAAGAATATCAACTAACTATAAATACTGATTTTTTTGTCTTCCTAGTTTTAAATTAATATATATTTTACATCTCCCTAATAGAATTTCCTACGCTAAATCTATTAAAAACATAAATACATATTTTCTATTAGTCAAAATATAATCCAATTTTTCTGTATCTTCATTTGGATGCTTTTATGGCAACCTCCGTTTAGCTTTTTTTTTTTTTTCAAAAAAAGAATTCATAATAAACTGGGGTTTTTTCATGCAATCTCTACAAATCTATATTCTGTCTCATTTCTATTACCACAGTACTTTCATCTTTCAATCGTTTACTAATTCTTAAATTCTCCCGTGATAACTCTAAAATTTTATTTGATCTGATCAAAAGCATTTCCCATATTCATATAAACATTCTCTGCATAATAAACTTGTGGAGAGATAAACCTGAATTACCAGTATTCCCTTTGATTTAAATAGTTAATCTTGCCACTCTATCTCTTCTCTCTAGCTGTGCTTCCCATGTTTGTGCCTTTATAATAAAATAAATAATTATCTCTTCACCTTTTCTTTCAACTTCACAAAATTGAACAATATCCTGTTTAATCATAAACAATTCTTACAATTTGTGCATCTGTCTTTTTTTTTTTTTAGGTGTCATAGCATCGGCCGGGATGCGAACCCACAACCCCGGCATCAATGAAAGACTTGTGCATCTCTCTTTACTTGAATATGATCTACAGTTGTAAATATCTAAATAAAAGATAGTTATTGGATAGTAGTCTGAGTCTACAATCAAAGGAGTCTTATTCCCCTATATTTTCAGTCACTACCGTTGTCTTGGCTGGCGACTTTAAAACCTCTTGGGAATAAGGGCCATAATTTAGGTTTGTCTGTGATAATTATAAATATCTTTTTTTTTTAAATAAAAAAAAATTCATTGCACACATTCATTCATTCTCAAGAAAAACTAGAATGATATTTAGGTTAAGAACTTTCAAGTAATTGAGAAAAAACGCCATGGTGATTATTGATCTTAAACTCAGAGGTTTACTAACTTTTTACATCTGATTTTAAAATCAAAAATAATCTCATATATATGAATAATCACACAGCAATAACAGCTACAATGGCAAAAATATATGAAGTGGACATTAGAATTTTGCCCTGCTTGGTTTTTTTTTTCCAAAAAGCACTCAAAAGTTTTTCATTTAACAGCTATTTTTTTTCTGTATCCATTGAAAAAATAATACAGGTATTTAAAATCCTTTGAAATTAACATTAAAAAATTCGATTATACTCATTGTATTTAGTGTTTTTGTTTTTTTTAAAGAAATACTTTACTATTTTGAAATTTGAAGGTAATTTGTTAAAATTAAAGAAAATTATTACGGTAAGTATTCAAACTTTAAAATACTTAATTAAGATTGAATTTGATGACTTGGAATCAGTAAAAATGCTTCAAGGTGTTACAAAAGCTAAAACGTCAGGCATGAAGCAATAAAGTTGCTTGGAAACAATTTTGAAAACATCTTTAAAAAATCAGTAACAAACAAAAATCTAAACCATTAGATAACAGTTTATATATGAAAATGTGTGCGATTTCATCATTTGAGAGATATCTATGTTAGGAAATAAAATAAAAAAATATTCGAATGACTTCATTGCTGGAGAGTTCATAAAAAGTTCGAACTTGGAAGTGTCAGCACCAGAATCGATCCAAAGATCCCACATTTTAGAGACTGACACACACTGTGCTAAATAATATGGGGTTTAGGAAATAATAATAATAATAATAAACAGCAGTGGTGCTCTAAATGTCACAACTCATTAAGTTTCTAGAACAAATAGTATTATGTAAACATTTCACTTAAGAGTCAAAAGACCTCTTTTTAACCTACTCTAAAATCATCTAGTGTAAATTTGAGTTATTGCTGGACAACAGATGATATAGTATTATAATAACTATATTTTTAAACTGGATTCTGACTTTTCACTCTGTAAGTAAAATCTTAGAATTTTACTACATCTAGATGCCACCTTTTATTTATTTATATTATTCCAAATTAATAACTTGAAATTTTAAAAACCCTAAGGTTTTTCAACCTCAGCCAACAACTTTCATAGTTTATTAAATCTGATAACAGTTTTTATATATTTTAGTGATTTCAGATGTATTCCATCTAAAGGTCTCTTATTTTTTGGTCAGTACAAATAAATGAATTAGTTCCATTTTTAAATCATAAATCTTCATTAATAAACAAAAGCTAGAAACAGATCTGGAGATGTCCATGAATTTTTCAAGCATACAATAAATAATTTTAAAGTAAAGAGAAGGGAACTTCTCGTAAAAGCATATGAGTAAGGTAAGAAATGAAGTAATGTTGTTGTTAACATTCACTTCACACATTTTAAATAAATAGTTTTTGACATTTGGTTTTTATTTATATGAGATTTCAATGAGTTTTCCAATAGCTCTTAACAAACTTTTCAGAATATCCCCAACCCCAGACCAATTTTGCTTCTGGCTTTCTCAATGAAGTGCTAGGATATTCAAGCATTAGATTTAAAATACCAGGTCAAGTCCAGCATTTGGCTAATGGTTAGCTATTAAGTAGAAAATCAGAAATTTTCAGATATTCATATATCTCCAAATCCAGCTATTTAACTTAAATATCCATATGGGACTGAACTAAGTTTAAATACACCATATATTAATAGTTTTAGCAATATAAAATTGCCAAAACTTTAATAGAAAAAATATAATTGCAAAGAAATATCACATGACCCTTACTGAGGAAGTCCCAAAGCTGAAACATGTCTGGGATTGGGAATATTTTGAAAAGCTTGTTAAGAGCTATTGGCAAGCTCTTTAGATAACAATTGTAATACAAGCTTGTTAAATTAAGTCATGTGATATATGACTTGATTTCTTTGCAATTATATTTTTTGCTATTAAGGCTTTGGTAATTTTATATTGCTAAAGCTGTTAATATATAAAATATATCTGAATTTAGTTCAGTCCCATATGATATTTGAAGACATATGAATGTCTGAAATTTTCAGATTTTATACTTAATAGTTAACCATTAGATATTGTGCTGGGCTTGACCTTATATTTTAAATCTAATGCTTGAATATCCTAGCACCTCACTGAGGAAGACAGAAGCAGAAACTGGTCTGGAGTTGGGGATATTCTGAAAAGCTTGTTAAGAGCTATTGGCAAGCTTGTTAGATAACATTTGTAATACCAGCTTGTTAAATTAGGTCATGTGATATACGACTTGATTTCTTTGCAAATATATATATATATATATATATCGATTCTGGTGAGATAAAGATATTAAATATAATTAATATTCTTTTTTTGCAACCAAATGAATATTAGGGGGGAAAAGATTATTTTAGTTTCCCTCTATCAGTTATTGCAGGAAATAATATTATACTGATAATTTATAAATTTATTTTAACACACATTGATTATGTAAGTAATATTTACTAAGGCTGTAACCTCAAGAATATGCATGTAAAAATGCAATATTAAGAATCTCTACAGGTCTTAACCACAAGCTTACACTTTGGAAGAAAAGTTATTGTTGAAGATACCAGGTGGATACCACTTATAACCTAAATTATAGAACCATGGTCATCATATAACTAACTTATAATTTAAATCCTTATAACCCATTGTGTTAACTTTTAAAGGATAGTAGCTAATTCCTCAGACACCAATTTGAAATTTAATCCTAACTATTGTATATATTACCCAACATCATATAACTCATCAGTGAATAGAATTGAAAGTAAAAGAATATAAAAACTTTAGCTCTGAATAAAACAATTTAATAAAAATAGCATTTAAACCAGGTATAAATTGAACACTTGACTTTTATAAATCAAACAATAATCTCATTACTTGACTTATTAATTCCATAATAATACTTTAAAATTAACATATATGAGGTATCTTTTATTGCTGTTATACCAAACATCAGGCTTAAAATCTACATGAAATATATTAAATTCAGTATAAGTAATAGCCTATACTGGCATGAATTTTTTAATGTAGATAAATAAACGTAATTCAAATTATTTCTCTCCATAAATTGAAATGCAAGTTTTTAATCCTACCGAAGATCAATACATATAATATGTAAAAAGTAAAAAACAACAAATTATTACATGAAGTATTAACCAATACTATATACTACACAATTAAATATATTTGGCATAAATTACAATAATAATAAACACTCTAAAATATAAATAAAATTAATAATAATAAAATATAAATTGGGATAAATGAATAGGTAAGAACATTCTCATTTAGAGAGATTTTTAAAGATTAAATGTTTAATAGAAAGTTCATAGATTTGTGTACAGCTTTTGGAATCTTGTGGACTATTTCAAAAATTTTGAAATGTACTCTATATTGTTTAAATTCTTTTTAATGTATATCTTTTTTGTATGAACTGCCTTTATGCTGAATGAGTTCCTTTTTTACTGTGAGTAGTACTTATAATTTTAAGACATCTTTACATTCATATTTGGCAGTTAGCACTTTTATATTTGGTCAGTCAAATCATAAAAGAGGCAGCAGGTTCAAAGATTGGAAACTAAATATTTTAAAAGAGATCAGGCAGGTTATACCATAAGGTGATCAACTACAACTACCACATATGTGGAAATTATCTGCCGACTTTGGAAGCTGTGATAATGTATTGAAGCTTTTCTGTATTGCACTGTTACAATATAGCTTCAAGTCTATGTGTGTAATTTAAATCTTTTGCTTGGTGGCCACTATCACTTAAATTTCTGGATAAAACTTTTCTATCTATTAAGCCCATTTTTAATAACAGCCTGCATGAATTTGACATTTATCTATGAAGTACTGGAATGCCAATTGTTTTCCAAAGGTTTGTAAAATGGTTTAAATAATTTCTCAAATATCAATAAAGACTAAATATTAAGAGCCAATGTTACTTAATTAAGTGCATTTATATTAATACAATAATTGCAAATGCATTAATTAATTAGTGCTTGTTTCCTGTTTAACTAAATACAAGCTAATTATTTGCTTAACATTTAAATTTTAATCAGTTTTAAAATAAAAAATCTAAGAAGGTAATCTATGTAACCTATGTTAAGAATACTTTACAAGTTGAATTTGCTAGAAGTCATTTAAGTAAGCTTATAAATAATGCTATATTGTGTAGATCTGTTAATCAGATAACAAAAGACAACTTTCATTTGGTCTTTATGTTTTTATATGAATGAGTATTTTGGAGAGCGAAACAGTAATTTAGTGGTGGTCTTAAAATTTCTGTCTGTATTCTGATATGAAACTGTAATATGGTTAAATCAAGCTTCATTAAAATCTTTTAAACTAACAATTCACAAAATATTTATGGTTCTTCAGCTATCCAGATAAAAATGATCATTTTTGTCTGGTTAATAAATTAACATGAGATTTTATTTTCAAGTTCATTAAAATTACTTCTAGAAAGTCTATCTTGTAAAAGATTCTTATAATAGAGTATGTAAAAATTATTTCTTTAGAAACATTAAAAATTAATTATAAACAAAAAAAACCAAAATAATTAAAAAAACAGTGACACCATTGAGATACCTTACAGTATAGAAATAGCACAAGGAGTAAATTTATACATAAAATAAATAAATAAATAACATTTTCAAAAATGTTTTGTAATCTCCAATAATTTTTGTACTAATCTCTGGATATTATAACTGTAGTTTAAGAAGTTCAAATTTCCAAAATATTTATTTATAAATTATTTGTTCTTGATAGTTACATTTATTTTTATTATGTAAATCTCAATGTATTTTCATGAAACTTTGTGCCCATTCACATATTAGGTCATATCAATTATATAAGCTTACCTGTACTGCATAATTTTATTTAGCACTATGACTTTGGAAGTTTTTTATCAAAAGCTGGACCACTGCAATTAATTAGTTTATGTTTATTAATTTATACTTTTTCATTTGAATTTGAAATCAACAAGTGCTTAAGAATTTATTTTTATTACAAAAATCAAGTATTCTCACTTTTTTTTTCTCTCACTTCGTAAGTTACTTTGTTTCACAGAGACCTACAATATTTAACCTTTCCCTATTCATTTTAATAATAGTCTCTTCCACTTTTCTGGCTTATTCAGTGCTGTAGCATTATATTTTCAGTTTTAATATATTTTTTATATCAAGGTTTTTCCCACAATATTATGAACTGATTTGGTACACTAAATTCTGAAAAACAACATTTCCCTCAGAGTTATATTCTATTTGTTTTCTTAACGTATTTAACAATGTTTTTCTGAAAATCTTAAAAAATATATTATTATTTTGTATTAAAAGAGATGTAATAAATAAATAAAAACTAAATCTGCCCATTTTTATACCTAAATTACTAGCAATTATTTTAAGTAATTGCAAATTTTTTAATTATTTATAAAAAATCTACATATAATTTATGATAAATATTCAGATGAATATAAATAAAACATTAGAAAATTTTATAAATTTTAAAAAAACACACAAATAGATCACTATTGTATTTAATTAGGCAAAATTTTATTTAAATTCAAACTATATTTATCAATAAATGACTAACATAAATAAAAAAATTACTATAAAAATTATTTTTCAAAATAAATTCACATCAAAAATTAAAAAAATTAAATTGCAAAAATATAAACAAAAAATGTAAACAAAATAGTTATTAAATCTTTCAAAATATTCAAATAATCTTTAATAAATTATAAGTTTAAATAATAAAAGACTTTGACTACACACTGAATGAAGATGTAAAAAAAAAAAATACTATGATTGTGAATATTAGTCATAAAACAATAAATGGGATATTAAGTAGAGTGTAGCAGCTACATATGTGGGCCAACTTATATAGGAGAATCCCAAATGTTAATTTAAAAAGAGACTACCAAGACTGTAATGGTGTAATAAAAAAGGCCAAGTTGAGTTGTTCACAGCAGCTACGATGAAAGATTTTGTTTAATAGTGTTTATTTTGCTCATTAAAGATAACTTGAAACAAGAGTCAAAAATATGATATAATTTGGTAAAAAAACAACAACAATGGAATTATGAAAATGTACATGAATTATGAAAATTAATCAAAATCATTTTAAAGTATAATATTAATAAATTAGTTATAAATTTAAAGTTTGATTTTTAAAATAAATGTATTTGCTCTGGGAAATTAGTAAGCTATCTGTATATAGTATTTATTTATATATTTTAATTGTAATATATTAAATTGTATAAAATTTGATTTATTCTGTTATTAGCTCTGAGAAAATACTTGTTATTGTATTGAAACATCAACTATTTAGTTATTATATTTTTATTATACGGAAGCTCCTTTATCCATGAGAATATTACAATTAATATATAATAAAAATAAACAATTGGAATATAACTACAAAAATTTTTAAAATGCTTATATAAAATTGTATGTGTGTGTAAAAAAATTGATTTGATTCAAATTATACATATTAAAAGAAACATATATAAAAATTATATTACTAAATTGTTTGTGTAAACTTTTATGTATAAGATTTTTTACAATTCTAAAATATAATTTTATATTTAGCTCTTTGGTAGGTTATATAATATTTGAGACTCTAAAGATTCAACATTTCTATTAAATTGACTAAATTGTTGGGTTTTTTTCACTTAGCTGAGAATCAATCTTAGACAAAAGATTTATAAAATTAAGTTTTTGCTCTTCTTAATGCAATTAGTATATATTAGTTTTAAACACACAAATAAATAAATACCACTGAAAAGATTATATAACAATAAATCTCATATTACTTAACACAAAAAGATTTATTTAAGCATTTCATTGTTCCTCTCATTGTAATATAAATATAAATATTTACAGAACTCTATATTATCACCTATATTTTTCTCTCATATAATTAATGCATAAACTTAAAACAGCATTGAAAAATATAGTATTATTATTCGCCTACAAAAATCATACTAGTAAGCTAAAAGAAGCCCTTTTTTTCTAATTTATATTATTATTTAAATACACAAAATTAAATCTGACACAAAAAAATAATCTTGGTAAAAATATTTCAGTGAGAAATGAGGACAGTGCAAAAACATATTTAGATTAAAATTAAGGGGTAAATTAATAAATGATTTTATTACTATTTATTTAGAGCTGATCAGTAGTTTCTAATGATTACTTAGGTATAATATTTAATAAACAATAAATTCTGTAATTGAAATATTTTGGAACGACAAAAATGAAAACTACAGCATATAAAATATAAATAAAAATATTATTAAAATACATAATAAAAAATATCAAAAAATAAATTAAAAACAATACAATAAACTAGTATAATCCTTAATAATGGTCAAACATAAATTTGTCCATAATGTTGTTTTCAATCATTAATAATAGTTCAACACAATTGAAATAAAACAACTATATAAAAATAATAAATATTTCCTTTATTGAACCGGTTTTCGCCCTACATTAGGGCCTTTTCAAAATACACTTCTAATATAATCACATGACCTTTATATCTATCAATACTCCCTCTAACGTTCATTTTATATAATCACTTTACATAATCACACAACCTATTTACATATATATATATATCCCCCTCCCCTCAATTTTTTTATTTTATATACATATTATTTTTATACAATAGATAAAATTACATTAAATACAATTCAATAATTATATACATATATTATACACCATAAAATTACATACACATACTTTATACATTAAATTATATATCATTTCTCATATATTTTTACTAACCATATCTTCAAATATAAACTTATTTATCTATAATTAACAATTATTTATATTAACTAATTATTTACATATATCATATATATCAATTTAAAAAAAAAAAAAAAAACAAATCAACCATATATTAAATTTTCCAGTTATCCTTCAATGTCCATTTACTACTCAACTTTGCAGGTCCTTTAACTAAATTAACACATTTATTCATATTTTCTTGAATTTATACAGTCTCATAATATTTCCTTCTATTATAATCTTTAACATATTTTATAACCTTCATATCCTCAATACATCTCATTCTATGACCAGTATTCAAATAATGAACATATGGTCCTGAATTTATGTCCTTCCTTTCAATAGCCCTATTATGCTCTTTTCCTCTTTCTATTGCTGTTTTCCCCGTTTGCCCTATATATATTTTACTGCAACTCCTACAAATTATTTTATATACTAATCCTATTTTACTTTCTTTATCATTCTCTCTCTTCACATTTGATATCCATTTTTCCAATGATTTATTATTCTTCCATGCAATTCTTATATTCTCATTCAACCTCCCTTTTCTTAAAATCTTATATACATCTTTATAATAAGGTATTGATATCCATTTATTATTGAACCTTCCATCTTTATTTTTATTTTATTTTTTTCTTCCCCCATATTTTACTTCATCTTTACTCTTACTGTTCAAAACTTTTCTAATATCTTTTTTATTATACCCCATCTTTACATAATCCTTTTCTATATTCATTTTTTGTTCTATAGATTCTTTTTTATTTATTGTAAGTCTTACAATAAATAAAAAAGAATCTATAGAACAAAAAATGAATATAGAAAAGGATTATGTAAAGATGGGGTATAATAAAAAAGATATTAGAAAAGTTTTGAACAGTAAGAGTAAAGATGAAGTAAAATATGGGGGAAGAAAAAAATAAAATAAAAATAAAGATGGAAGGTTCAATAATAAATGGATATCAATACCTTATTATAAAGATGTATATAAGATTTTAAGAAAAGGGAGGTTGAATGAGAATATAAGAATTGCATGGAAGAATAATAAATCATTGGAAAAATGGATATCAAATGTGAAGAGAGAGAATGATAAAGAAAGTAAAATAGGATTAGTATATAAAATAATTTGTAGGAGTTGCAGTAAAATATATATAGGGCAAACGGGGAAAACAGCAATAGAAAGAAGAAAAGAGCATAATAGGGCTATTGAAAGGAAGGACATAAATTCAGGACCATATGTTCATTATTTGAATACTGGTCATAGAATGAGATGTATTGACGATATGAAGGTTATAAAATATGTTAAAGATTATAATAGAAGGAAATATTATGAGACTGTATATATTCAAGAAAATATGAATAAATGTGTTAATTTAGTTAAAGAACCTGCAAAGTTGAGTAGTAAATGGGCATTGAAGGATAACTGGAAAATTTAATATATGGTTGATTTGTTGTTTTTTTTTGTTTTTTTTTTTGTTTTTTTTTTGGTTTTTTTTTAAATTGATATATATGATATATGTAAATAATTAGTTAATATAAATAATTGTTAATTATAGATAAATAAGTTTATATTTGAAGATATGGTTAGTAAAAATATATGAGAAATGATATATAATTTAATGTATAAAGTATGTGTATGTAATTTTATGGTGTATAATATATGTATATAATTATTGAATTGTATTTAATGTAATTTTATCTATTGTATAAAAATAATATGTATATAAAATAAAAAAATTGAGGGGAGGGGGATATATATATATATGTAAATAGGTTGTGTGATTATGTAAAGTGATTATATAAAATGAACGTTAGAGGGAGTATTGATAGATATAAAGGTCATGTGATTATATTAGAAGTGTATTTTGAAAAGGCCCTAATGTAGGGCGAAAACCGGTTCAATAAAGGAAATATTTATTATTTTTATATAGTTGTTTTATTTCAATTGTGTTGAACTATTATTAATAAACTAGTATATATAGGACAGAAATTAATGAATAGAGATGAAAATAATCATTATGACTATATATTTATAAGAAATGGATGATAATTAATTATAATGCAATGAAGATGGATGACAGCAGAGAAGTGACAAAAAAAAACAGGAAAGAAAGAAAAAATTGAAAAATGCTACGAATTCAAAACCCTACAGAAACAACAACGGATGGCAGAAAAAAATACAGCAACTGAAAATTTTATCAACTTATAAATATATGCCTCCAGGTCATATTTGTTGCTGTTATCTATATTCATCCATTAGCATTAAATGATTTCTTTTTTATCCAACACTCCTATTATTTATTTACTTCTTTCTTTAAATATCTTATAACAGTGCTGGCGAACCTGTGGCACACACTCCAGTAATGGTACATTACAATTTTTTACTGGCATGCGAACTATTTATATATCATAATTTTCTTCAATATTTTTTTTAATAAAAATTTACTGTAAACTAAAGAAAAAATAAATAAATATAATATTATATTAGAATTCAATTTACAATTGAACTCGGATTAGAAGCAATAAATTATATGTTAAGTCGAATAAAGTAGTACCAGTATATTGTGGTATCATGTTCTATACACCTGTCAATTGATTCCAATAAAACTAGAAAGTAAACTCAGTAAAATATTTTATAACTCTTTGAAGTAATTTTTTTCAAATTTAAAATAAAAGTAATAAAGTGGTTTTCTATCCTAATCTTTTTTATCTAAACTTGTTGACACCATTCATTTTTTTAATAATCAACAAAGGAACAAAATGCATAATCAACTCCATCAAATGACGTTTTTTTTTTTTTTGCTTGAAGTTTTGCTGTAAAAGTGAAATGTAAGAATAATAATATATTTTAACATATAATAAATATTTGATTTTTAAAATTATTAAATCTCATTTAAATTTACTTTTAAATAAATTTGTACCATTATATTAATATGACTAATGAAAATAAAAAACAAAAATTATCAAACAGTAGAGAATTTCAAAATTGGTGGACTGATGAGTATGGAATGATTAACAAAAGTACCAGGATAGTTTTATATTTTGGAACAGTTGTATTGAGAACATCATCGGTAAAACACCTTTATGAGACGAATCATAAATCACTCTGTGAAAAAATAAAGGTGAACAAAAAGAATATTTTGCCCACGCTTTTAAAAATATAAATATTCAATCAAAATCTATAATGAAATTTATCGAAAATTATTCAAATATAACTGCTTCTAGGTTTTTTTATTTCAAATGTAATTGCAAAACATGGAAAATCTTTAATGATGGAGAATATATAAAAGAAGCTTGGATGCATCAGTTCTTTTTGAAGATTTTGAAAACAAAGCAAAAATTATTCAGAGCATAAAAGATTTATATTATTGATTAGAAATATAGTTAAAGAAAGAATCTTGCAAATGACTAACAACATAACTTACCAACAAAAAAGTGATATAAAATTTTCTAGTTTAATTTATTTCTGCCTTGATGAAACTACAGATATAAATGGGTCAGCTCAGTTGGCTATTTTTATTCACTATTGTGTTGGGAATAATATCAAAGAAGAATTGATCAGTTTAAACTCATTAGTAACAACAACAAACAGAATAGATATTTGCAGCATAGATATTGCCAAAATTGTATCAGTAATTATAGATGGTCCGTATGACTAAAAAAGAAAATAGTTTTCTCAATTTATTTACCAATTGTATTGGACATTTAATTTTGGGTTTACATTGCATTATATATCAGCAGGTTTTATGCACAAAGGCCAGCTTTAAGCCACTAGATGATGTTATGAACATTGTGACAAAGTTAATCAATTTTATATCTACACATTGAGTGAGGTAAACTTAGTATACTATGTTTTACTTATGTACAACAATGTCCAATGGTTAAGTTGAAAAGTTCTTCAAATATTTATTGAGTGATTAGTAGAAATTAGTCTTTTTACTAATGAGAAAATCATTGAAAAATATAATGAATTAATGGATGTTGAATAGCTTTTAAAATTAATGTTTTTGACTGATATGTGTTCACATTTAAATAAATTAAATGTGAAACTGCAAGGTTATAATAAGACAATCATTGTCATGTTTGATTTGATCAAAGCATTTGAAGTTAAATTACAAATTTTCAACCATGATGTTATTTCTTACACCTTCAAATATTTTCCAAATCTAAAAAAAGTTCTTGATTGATTTAAATTCTCATGAAAAACCAGATCAAGTGAAGTTGATGCAAGACTTTTGTGCTGTTATTCAATGAATAATTGATATAAATTTTCTTTAAGATTTACACAGTCCAGACAATATTCAGAAATATCAATATTTTATTTTATACCCAGACATAAACATCAATAAAGTGTCAAGTTAGAATTTTTTGAGTGGCATAATTTGAAAGATATGGAAGTGCAATCAATTGATTTTCAATCCAGTTGTATATGGAAACAGAAATTTGTTGACTTGGGAAGTGAGTTAGAAACAATGGAAATTGATCTATTGTTGAACATATGTAAAAAGAATGCTGAAGAGAAACTATTGACTGCCTTGAATGCTATTCCTGAAACGTTTATTTGTTTAAAAAAATTAGTGACTGCTATATTATCAGTTTTCCTCTTTACACATGCATGTGAATCATTGTTTTCAGAAATCAATTTAATTAAAGACAGTTCAAGAAATAGAATGACAGATGAATCTAGTTCAGCATATACATTATTAAAAATGACAAAATATGAACCAGATATAAAATATTTGCATTAAATGTACAACAGCAAAAATCTCATTAAATAATATCTATTTATACTGATTTTATATGTTTATTTCCAAAATTTTGTTTTAATTCCTATTAATTTTTTACTATTATATTTTATTCAACTTGTGCTCTTCCAAATAAATATCTTTCACATGTATTTAGCTTATTTAGAAATTTTGTTTAATTATTATTGTTATTATTATTATTTTGTTTTATAAACTTTAAAAAACTGCAATAATTAAGTTGTTTGTATGGCCCACCAATCATTCAATAAATATTTTTTTGGAAATTTTTGGCATGCACAGGTAAAAAGGTTCACCACCACTGCCTTACAATATAGTGGGTTAATATTTTTTCTACAATAACCTCAACTAGAATTCATATCTGCATTAATAAATCTTGAAATTTTTTTCAAGTCACAGACAAGCTTTGGATTTTTTTCAAGTAGGTTGCCCATAGTTAATAGCTGTTTATGCAATAGTATCTATAAATGGATATCTACTTGTTCTAAGCTAGAGAATAAGTATTACCAGGTTAGTCTGGATTGACATAGGTATTAATATACTGATTGTAAAAATTTTAAAAAAAACCATGATTATATGATGGAGGTTTTACTATGAGAAAAATATGTCTTACTTCTTTGAGTATTGAACAGTGGCATAATTATAACTTTTGATGTGGTATGCATAATAAAATAATAAATAGCTACTCATAAATGAGTAATACTTTTTGAATATATACATATAATCAGCAGATAATATTTAATAAATTTTACTATTTAACTATCATCAATATTTAATAGGTATAGACTATAATAAATAAATAGTCTAAATTAATAAAGTAATCACATGATTTATTATTCTGGACTTCACGAGAAATTTAAGCATGGAAGTAATGAAAAGGAGTTCCAGTGCATAAATATTGAGCTTCAGTGACTGCCATTCTATTATAACAGTAAATCGTGCAGATCTTTAATTTAATGATTCCAAGTCAAAGAACTTCTAAAATACAGAGAGAGAGAGAGAGAGAGAGAGAGAGAGACCTATATACATTGCTTTTGGATTGCTTCACTATCCTAATCTATAATTATCATGGCATTAGAATGTTATTGATACTAAACTTTAATCATATTATGTTACAAAAACAATCCATTGATACTTTCCAATCTTAGTTCGGTTCTTATACCATTTTTCCAAACATAATAATAGTAAAACCACTTTTAAATAAAATGTTTGTTTATAGTTATATAGGTTTTAATATTTCGTCTTTTTTTTCGTATAATAATTTTAATAATTTTTTTCTCTGCCATAGATTCCAGTTAACTATTACACAAACTAATTGTCAAAAAATACCAACCATCTAATTATATAATGGTGAGATGAAAATTTTAATATTTTACATGTTAATTAAATATTTTGCAGCGTACTGCAACAATAAATAATATATTTTACTTTTGTCTAAGTTTAGCTTTTTGACTTCTGACATTCGTAAACAAAGCTATTAAAATCTATTAACACATATTTTTAAAAAATCTCTTTTTCAAAAAAAAAAAAGAAAAATTATATGCTAAAAGAACATTTCTGTTTTAAATATTTTATTCATTATAATCTTCAACACATTTAATTTAAAAAATAAAACATGTTAATTATATGTAATTATATTTAATTATTTAACTGCAAAAAAATTATATCCTGATACATATTTATTGTATATGAATATGCTTATATAATATTATACCCATTTTATAGCTAGACATGTTGCACAATTTAATAATTTATTTATTCAAATTGTTTTACTCATATGTAAATTATACTAACTCATGCTTTGTACGATTGCCTGAAACTATATAGCGTCAGACTCTGTAACTCCAAGGTCTATGGATCACTGCCTAGCTCTGACACTTCTGGTATTCAACCTTTTTCTGAACTCTTGAATAATAAACAAATAGATTATTTTTTATTTATTTTAATATTAACCCATAATGTTTTTGCAATATTATTGTGCATATTTAGAATTATTCATAAAGAATATTATTATTTTAGCAAAGTTAATTATTGCCCCTCCCCCCAAATGATTGTTTTAGATAAAGCTTTAAAGTTGAGGTAATGAAATAATGTATGTTACACTCAGTGCCAACCAGAGTAATCAATGGATGCCAGAAAGAAGACTTGTGCATAAAATTCCCATTAGTGCCTACATCCAATATTCCTAGACTAGTTTCTGGCTTGTGGCCTTCATCAGTGAGGAGCCTTGGATCTGAGAGCAATGCACCTAGATGTTAGGATCTAATCCAACTCTTCAACAAACCACCTTTTATCTTTACTTAATTACAAAACTATGAGAATCTGCATCCATTGATTACTCTTGCTGGCACTGAGTGGCACTACTGTATGGAGAGTTTGGCCTGTTTTAATAACAGTTATGTGCAAGCATAAGAAATGGTGATCATGTGAATAATTTATGTTAGGAGAATGGCAAGCAGTAGCACATTTTAATAATGATGACTAAATGTTATTATTCATTTATATTTCTCTTGCCTAACTTTCTCACCTTTTCAGAAAGAGGCCTAAACTTGCATCCATATGACCAAAGAAAAGTCATTTTCTATAATCACAAATGAGTATATAAAAAATTTAACAATTCATAATCTGATAATATCTGCTAATGGTATTAACATTTACAGTAAAAAAAATTGAATCTACAATAATAAGAGTCATTAAAAGTGAGTCTGGAAAAGTTGAGACTATTAGTTAAATGTATGATGAATAAAATAAAAGGCATATATTAAGACATTATAAAATAAATGGCTAAATTTAACTAGTGTTATGCCTTTATGATATGAACACCCTGAGTAGTTTGGTTGCTATAGCTTCCAACTTGGGATCAGCTGGTCCCATCATCAATTCTAGTGCTTGAACTTTTTATGAACTCTTGAGCATAAATCCATAAACTTTTTTTATGGTATGAACAATATTTTTTAACAATTTAAAATATCGATATACTTTATTAATAAGCTTGTATTTATTAAAACTTATATAATAAATGAAATTGTACAAATAATTTTAGATATGTATTTGAAAAAAAAAGTGTTTTTAATAGATGTGTTTTCCAGTTCTTACCTATGAATCTGAATCTAACGCCTAATACCAAGAGAAAAAATTAAGAAGTTGAAATAGAATTGTGATTGATATATTGCTGAAAGAAATAGTACTAGATACATAGCTAATATTTTAAACTAGATATCAAGAATTTCTTTAAAAAAGACTATATACTAAAACAGTGGGGTGAATTAAATTTACTGGAAAGATGTGAAGAAGAAACCCTATGAATCAGAGAGACTGGATTAGACTTGGACTTTCATCTCACAGGAAATTTATAATAAACAGTATATATATATATATATATATATATATATATATATGTTTATTATAAATTTCCTATATATATATATATATATATAATAAAATACTCTGGAATAAACTCTACAATATTCAATATACCAATATAAAAATAATAACAATTATGGCTAGCTTATATAAATAATAGAGAGTGCTGTATAATTACATCATTGGTTTCTTCTCATTTTATTGAAAAAAACATGAAGTAAAGTCCGCATTTAATGTTGGACCAAATACAGATAGATTAATTATTAATGAAAAAGATGCTATCAATAAAATCAAGAAATATTTATAAAGTGGTGTGTCAATGTGGATCAAGTTATATTGGTAAATCAAAATGTGCATTGAAAAAGAGAATTTATGAGCATGAATTTTTATATAATAAATTGCATGTTTTGGAGATAAATTTAAAGCTGTATTGTATAAACATTATTTGTAATGGAAGTTCTTGCTTTAAACTGTGATATTTTAGAGACATATTTAAATCCGTATTTTCTGAACATTCAGATATTTGCTGAATAGTGGTTTTTATTTTATATGTATAAAATAATGAATCATATTTTATAAATATGACAGACAATTTATTAAATAAATAATATAATTGTGTTAATAAACATAAATTATGGAAAGTTGGTCATATATGTGGTAATGTTGCATAACTTTAATGAGATTTGTTTTTAATTTTTAATCATTAAATGCCACTCAGAATAATGTACATGCCATAAGTCAGATACAGCAATTGTTTTTTTATATTGGTATAATGAATATTGTAGAGTTTATTCCAGAGATTTTTATTATTTAAATTATATATATGTATGTTAATTTATATATATATATATTTTATACCTAGCCCTTTACACATCGTCTCGTAAATTTTATAAAAACATTATTTATATAAAATCAATAAAATGTTTAATGTTTATAATGACGACTTGATCAGAACTTTGTACCTCCCTCTTACATAAAATCCTATCACAGGGCTGTCGGTACCTCGGGTAGAGTAATCAATATCATTTGCAAACATTTGCCAATAACATTAACACTCGTTTACTAGACTA